>JAYGXS010000396.1:0-24434 GCA_036362985.1 Ligula intestinalis
CGAGAAAAGATGCAAAAAACAATTCAACCTCGAATTGAGATCGAATTAAGCACGAATCGCTGTCGACAAACTTGGAAATGTGGAGTTTTATGCCAAAAAATGTCCCTTACCCAAAACCCAGTTATAATGGATTTTTCGAAGACCTTTTGTACTATTGGGTTTCTAGCATAAAATATCACTATCCTACACTGAACCTAACAATAACCCTTACCCTAAACCTTAATTTAACTCTAACCTTTAAAGTTACCCTTACCCTAACCTATAAACCTAACCACTTACCCTGACCCTAACCCCTTAACCTTACCCCTAACTCTAACCCTTACCGTAACGCTTACCCTAACCTCTGACCCTAATCATAACCCCTAACCTTTACGCTAACCCTAATCGTGCTCAAATCGACCTTGAATCGAGCTCGAATCGCTGTCGACGAACCTGGAAATTTGGAGTTTTGTTCCGCCACTACCAAGGAAACTCCTGCCGCCAATTTTCCTGTGCCATAAGCTGGTACATAGTTGTTTTCAAAAAAAGGTTAGCAGAAAGCGAAAAAAAACTCCTGAGGATTTTTTAGGAGGAAAACTGTCGCTCTTGTGGGGGGGGGGAGGTGTGGAGTGAAGGAGAAAAGAAAGTCCGCTTTTGGGGGGAGGGGGGCCTGATACTTCCCTCCTGATTGCAGAGTCCACCGACAATGTTCCTCCTAAGGGTATGTGCTACGACATTTTATGGACTGTTTATTCAAAAAACAACGTAAACGAGAAAGATATAGATTGGTGGCATTGATGTTTAAAATTCAAATTATAAGAGGCACACTGTCAAAGGCTTAATTTCCTCCATCAATCCCTCGGGTTAATCGTTTTAGGCAACAGAACAGCTTGGCCAAGTAGGAGTCTCCTATGCGGAATCCGCACTTTTGTCAGCGAGGAGTCGATGCCGCTGTAAAAATTGCATCAGTTCGCGTCTGATTATTCGTTAACCTTTTTCAAGCATATTGAAGGGGGGCTTGGCAGTCTATAGTTTCCGGGAGTCTCACTCCCATTCTTATGTAAAGATGAAGTCCACGCGGTCTTCCAATTAGGTGGTAATCTACCCTCATGTAGGGCGGCTCGAATGGGTAGATTCGGGGTTTCTGTCAGTTCTATGGCTAACTCTTTCAACAGGTCTGTGCTTATTCCATCTGGAAATGGTGGCTTCATTTATTGGAGTTTAAAAAGTTCTTGAAAATTAGTAACCTCCGTGAAGACAACTTACGTAAAGTTCTTGATAAGTTTTTGAAGACAACATCGATTTGATCGGCCTTCCTCTCCAAAATGCGGACTAAAAGAAGCTGGATAGATATTCAGTCATTTCATCAATTTCACAAAGTTTGACACCGTCCTCCGTCCTTAGCAAGTGAATGGAGTCCCCTTTTCCAGTGTACTTCTCAATTTAGTTTTTAGAAAAGCCTTGGAATGTTTCACTGCCTGGTTGAGTAGGTCACTGTCGAAGCTTCGGAATACTTCGTGTGCAAGGTCCTTCAATCTATTGCTCTGCGCCTTGTACTAAGTAGCTACTTGATGGTCTTTTCCTATAAAAGGTTTGCTAACGCTCTATTGTGTGATTTACTACTATCTTGATTGCGATTGTTAGCCATCTGGGCTTGTTTGTATCTTCCTATTTCTTGATTATTTTGCTTTGTATTTCTTTTCTTTCTGGCATTCGGTCTGGGTAGTACTGCACCGAGGACGCACCCAGTCAACTATCCGCTCAAGATAATATTTCCTACTGCGCGTAGGATATTCATAAATATAGAATTTGGTTGAACAGGAAATCCTTTCAATTCTTCTATCAGATGTGTTTGACTGTGAGTCCTCGGCTGCGGCCGGTAAACTGTCAGAGCTTGTGACTTTGATGTTCTAATGGTGAGCCAACTGACCAAAGTAATGCATGCGAACTTTTCGGTCTTTTCTGACACAAGCAGGCCACGTCAAAGATAATTGAGGATAACCTAACTTAACGCCCTGGTCTTTATTTTTTCGGATCATCTGAAAGGCAGTGGGAGCAAATTGGCAATCGGCTAGATTCATATATAAGAATATTTCATGAATGGGAATGACGAAGCTGCCACCTTCATTAATTCCTTCAACGTGGGTCACAAACGAACCGAACCTTTTCAGATGTATCGGGAGGGTCGCTCAATTATCCTCTTCTTGTACATTATCAAACGCTTCACTCATGAAGGCCTTCAATGCTCACACATCCTCTTTTGTTTGGAGCGTTGAGGTGAAAGTAGAGCTAGTAGCAAGAGTAGGTCTAACTGAACACATTTACTTGACGTGCGTGCGTTTGACTTCAGAAGTACAGTAGTCGGCAAAGATCACGTAAGTTTCATAACTTTGTATAAGTTTGATCAGTATTCTAATACCAGTGTGAATGCATTAAGGAAAACATAGAAATAATAATTAACAACACAAGGCATATAAAGTAGTTAAAAGAACTATCGGTAGTACTAAGGTATTGTAAAGAAGAATAAAATTTTCTCGATAATCCTGGGGTTCTAAAGAAATAAAAAAAGAGCTATAAATTACGACAATAAATTTATATACTTTGTTAAGTTGAAAACTTGGAGCAACCACTTGCTTTATATAGAAAGCGCTTTTCTTCAGTCAAAATATTCTGCACATTTTACCGTTTTCTATAAGTATTTATTGAATGTCGTGGAAAACAGTGTGTCGCAATTTTCTGATTTTTCGCTGTCTTCATTAATACATGGATAAATTTCGCGTCCGTTCGACGTTTACACCCAAACCTTTAAAATAAGATCGACATAAAGAGCATTTATCGAAAGAAAGTGTTTTCCGATATAAGTTTTAGTGAGCATGCTAACTTTGGTGATATGAAGAAATGCCTCAAAACAGCAAACCACTTTGTTGACAGTGGATCGTGCGCGCAGTGGAGTTGTGAATCTACTATTCCTAAGATTAATAAAAAAAAAACTTTCCATAAAATGTTACCGCTTCGAAATATCTTTGTTAAGATATTCGGCTGACGAACTTCTGTGTTTATTAACTTTTTTCCATGTAATGTCACAATGAAATTTGATAATTTTGATAATTCTTTTAAGTTTCGGTCCCGGTAGTGATTGTTCTGGGATCACTTCAATCATCAGGTCGCATCCGAGTTGGAAGTTGTGTGGGGTGATGACAGTTGCTTTCGTAGGATTGTGAAGCAAGTGCAAGTGGTCTGTGAATGGTGCGTTGCAATTACCCGAAGGGGGTGTCGCCTGCAAATACTACCTGCTGCGTTGGCAAAAGGGGTGGCGTGTGAATTGGCCCTTAGGAGCCGCGACTACTTGGGCATGCGTGGGCGTGCATGTGTGCGCACGTATGTCTGTGAGTGGAAGTCGGTCAAGTGGTAGACTTCGGGACACCAAGTGGAACAGGCCCTTGTGGAGGCACGTGACGTTGGGGCAGCGGGGCTTAGAGAACGAAGGGGGGAGAAGTCGTATGGCTCCCGCCACAGCTCCCCGCTAGACACGGAAGGAATTGAATGTGTCGAAAGTGAGAGAACGATAAAAATAAGGAGACAGACAATGTGGCTGTCCGCCACAAGACAACTGCCAATTTCCCCAAAATTAATGGCCATTTCTCTCAATAAACCTAACTAGAATGACGATTTAACGGTGCGGTTGTCTCTAGCGGTCTTTTTTGAGTCTATATGTATTATAGCTACCTATTTAAATGTTTAAGTAGGTTGAATTACCTGTACAATTCTGGTTTTCTACGAGCCATCCATCAATCTAGCAGGGATTTTCCGATAGCATTGGAATGCAGAACGGTTCTCCGAAGGCAAACAGATCCCATAACTGCTAAAATCGATAAACTAAGCAAAATTGGACTTTTTATCTACCCACGTGAACTACCACTTGCTTACAAATTTTTAATCAGGGTGATTTGCCCAATCTCTCTGCCTTTTGTACTGTAATAAGCTTCTTTCTAGTTGTTTTTGGTGGTACCACTGGAAAACGTCTCTCAGTGCCCTCGCTTGAGGTTTGGCACACCCCCTACATGCACGCGTTCGCCGTTGGTCGGGCGGGGTGTTCGCAATGTTATAAAAGCTACCTTCAGTGTCTTCTCCCAAGGTTTGATTAGTCAACCCACTTTTCCATCGTAACTTTTTTTATTGGGCATTCAAATTTGGTTCTAATTTCTTCCCTGGTATGCACGGCCGTCCGCTCCCCGAAAATCAGTCGCTCGTTTGCCTGCGGGGCGCGCTTCATACTTTCTCAGACGACTCCACGACACAATCCTGACGACTTAACTAACTAGAAGGCTTTCGCATGATTCAATAAACAGAATAAATCAAAATTGTGTTGCTAAATATACGCAAAATTACCAAGTTAAATTTCGTCATAAAAGTTGCATGATGTTTGGCTACTACCGTACTTATTTGCCTGGATTTCTTGGAATGGCAGGTTTGTTTTATTTGATGATGGAAAAATAGGAGTTTCCAATGTACTTGTTATCACGAGTTTCTGATTAACATTTATAATGGAGAATGTTTCCTTTAAGTATTCACACTTTCCTATCCTTTCTATCGATCTATATGTTTTTCTAATCTCACATAGCTGTACCTCCTTGGTCATTTTCGGTTTTAATCAACTGTCCAGAGGAGCTCCGTTTTCCTCCCTTATCGAGTCCTTTTGTTCGACTATATCAAACTCATCTTTCTTCCCTCATGCCCAACTGACTTATTAACTACCTCTGGTTTTATGTGCTTTTGGTCACCTCGGTATACTTTGAGTATCCTTATACTTTGCCTGATCATCTGCAGTCTCCTTCAGCGAAAAAGTGATCTTCTGCATTCTTTTAAGAAGGTCAACTGCAGATGTTGTCTTATTTGTTTCTTCACGGTTTCTCCCATAATTTCGCAGCATGCTCAAGTGTCTTCTCATTTGCCTGTCATTCAGATTCTTCTGTGAAACAGATTGGACAGATTAGGCCTCATCGGTGGGCTGATATCTTTCATTAAGCTCAATGTCCGCCACTGTTGTGTGTGTGCACTATTAAATGCAATCTCCAACTACGTGGCAAATGTCAGGATATTGCTTGCATCCGCCTACAATAACAGCGAGGCTATTTGTTAGAGGAGGTGGTTTTGCCTTCCCCTGCTACGCTTAATAAGCCTGAGAACGAAGGTAACAGTGGCAAGTTCTAGCATGTTTTGCATAGGTCACCTCTGTTTTGGCTGCGCTCGGAGCTTCCATTAGTGGGTGGTTGTTAGTTAACTTGGTCAGTTTCGATACGAGCTATGGACTGCTGCTGATTCATTCGACTGGCCTTAGCTTATCATACTTTAGCAGTAGTGTAATAACATCTATGACGAGGTGCATGTGCGACTCCGAGGTTCCCGTTTTTAAGCGGAGCTCCGTGCAATGATTACATCGCGCTTAACCGTTTGAGCCATCAGTGTTTGGATGACGGGTCCTTCTAATGGAAGCCTACTCATCGGGATATTTTGTGTAGTGAGAAATTGAAGTCCTACTTTGAGTCAGTACGAGAATCATGCCTTTGTTATATGTCTTATAGTGAGTCCATAAGCCAACTATGCCTTTGTTATATCCAACTAATCACCAAAGTTTTGGTACTGGCCTACATGGAGTGTCTAGTGTGCAATATTCCCCCCCCCCCGCCAGACCCGACACATCTGTCCGGCAAAGAGTTGACACACTTTAGTATGTGTGCATCTTGCCATCAGTCTTGGGGACCGAGGGTCAATGGATCGACGCTCGCGTTTTCCGAAAGAAAACCTGAACAGGACAATGCAATTACTTCCACAGTTTTGTCCCCCTCAATATAAAACGAAATCTGGTCCAGGGATTAGCAGCTAGAATACGAATGATCTGTTCTCCTGAAACTGTCGAAGCAGAAATCCATCAGCTTCAGCATACACTAATTGAAAATGGATATCTGAAAAGGTTCATCCTCAGAAATATTGGCAAATGCGCCAAAAGGCCTGCCACCTTAACTGCAGAAAAGAAACACGTGTTCATAAGACTGCCTTTCTTGGGCGATGCAACCAGCGAGCTGGTCAGACGACGCTTGAGGACTGCAATCACAAATGCAATCCCGGCGGCAAACTTACAAGTGCTCTTCACGAAATTTTCGCTCCTACGATAAGGAGGTAAAGACCGACTCCCTTTAACAGGCCACATTTATGTGCATTTACTCTTTCACTTGCTCCTGTGGAGGGGGATTCATCGGCCAAACAACGAGATGTCTCGAAAAGAGGGTACGAGAGCACATACCGACCTAGCTAAGTAAAGGTAAAACTAAAATCGACCTCGAGTGCTATTTTTGCACATCTTGTTGACACGAACCATCAAGTCGATACTAACGAAGACTTTTAGGTGGTCTACAAGACACCATCTAATGTTACCAAATACCTACGCCAAAGAATGATTTCTTCCCGCACCCAATTCGTTCAGACCGGGAAGCGAAAATCCATGGTCCTTCCCAACAATTGTGGAGTTCTGCAGGGGTCTATATTATCCCCTCATCTTTTTTCCCTCCATACTGATGACCTACGATCTCCAAACGCATGTTTGTTTGCCAAATACGCTGACGATATGGTTGTCGGCCATCCTCTCAAAAGCCAGACCCATCTCCAAACACTGAAGGATGGACTGGACCATGTCACAGCATGGTCGTCAGAAAATGGCCTTTTACTTAATGAGCGGAAGTCAGTCCAGTGCATTTTTCGGCTGCGACCCCCTACCAGCCCTGAAACCATTGACTTTCTGCCTAACAATGTATCCTCCTTCCGATACCTTGGTGTAACACTTGCTTCCAACCTCTCATTTACTCTTCATATTGAAGACCTTTTTATAAAAATCCGCAAACTTTTGTATTATGTCCGCCGCTTGCGTTCATATCGCACCCCACAAGCTCTCATCTGGCGTTTTAAAGATGCCTGTATCCTCCCTCTTATTCTTTATTGCTCTCCAGTTACTTTTCCAGCACTACTCAAGAAAGACTTGCTTATTATTAAACGTATTCTCCTCATGCTCTCTTCAGCTGCCGGTTATTCTTATGTTTTTTTAGCTGACCTCATCAAACAGCGACGTTTTAAATCGGTCAAGAATTTCGTGGACCGTATTCTAAGTGAGGTCGCTCACCCTCTCCACTCTGAATTAATGGCTGCGAAATCTTCTCGTACCATGCGCCGAAGCTTCCGTCATATGACCTGCCGTACATCGGCCTACCAGTACTCGGTACTCCCATTCTTAGCACGATTCCTCACGTGTGAAGAAATGGAAATTGAGAAGCTGAAGGCAGACCTGTCTCCATAACAGATGTGGTAACCGTGTCGACTTCTTACTTTGAGCATTTTGTTATCTTTGACCGTTTACTCTTGAGCTTTTTGGACCCCATAATTGATCTTATTTTTACTCTCCGTGAATGGAGCCACTTTTTTGCTGAAAATTTTGAGATTATCATCAAAATATAGTTCTCTATCTATCTAGACAAATCAGTAGCTATAAGGCTAGCGAATTCAGTGCTGTGTTGTCAGAAGACTCTGACACAAGCTCTGTCACTTCCATGGTCTAAATCGACACCAGGTGGCGATAGGATTTCGCCCCTACCAACTAGCGACAATCCCTCAACCAACAAGCTTACATGGCCTACATGCGCAAACTGACATAGTCCGCGTTGGCCAATCAGTGCCCAGGTTAGATAATTATTGATTTTTCTTGCTGCTGATAGACTTTAAGTCAGAACCGATCACACCAATCGTCCCTATCCTTATAACGGTAATTTCACTCTGCCTTTATATCAATGTGCGCAGTTGGCAAATATTATCGTACTCATCATTCACGTCGAAGACGAGTAAGTAGAGGCGGTTCCACAGTCCAACGTATTTTTCGACTGATGATTTAAAAACACCCTCCTTCTTATCATCAGATTACACAGCTTACACGTTCGTAGGCAAAATGCAGCGGCACGGCTGCTAGCCTCTTATTATAGCCGTGTTGGTCTGATCACTTGCCCGTTTGTCGCAAGTCGTTTGTTGCCTCTGCAGAATCCAGCAGTGGTGACCTAGCATCCCCTCTGTCCCCTTCGCGGCAAACGTGGTTAACGCTAGGTCAGTGTGCTAATCGGCCTCTCGTTAGCCGGTGGATCGGTCGGTCGTTGGTGTTCACTTGGAGAGCCTCGGCTTCGTGAGCGCGTCAGCGAGATAGCGTGGCCATACAGGTGAAGGTCGAAACCTAAGCAGTTCAGCTGATGCAAATCTGTTGCTTTGATTGTTAAATTTGAAACGAAAAATGCGTGTGAAAAATTCAGACCGCCTACGCATTCATCTTTATAATGGTCGACTTCGGTAGCCGATCATACATAAAGGTGGAAGCATGGAATCTTATTGGATAATTGTGCTGCAAAATATGCTATAGTACACACCTTTTTGCAATCTCTTCGAATGGAAGGCAATTTTAAGAATTACCATTACCATTTCATAAAATAGCATTTATAATGTAAATTATGCAGTGCATATTATGATTAGTTGAGCTGACCCTTTCTAAGCAATCTGACCATGGGTGTTTGGACTAATTTTAGCGTGTGAACCCTCCTGGAGGCTGCTTCTTCATCAGAAGCAACAGCATAGCTACATGGCGTGGGCCTAGAACAGAGGAGCATCTCCCCTGTCAACCGGACCACCTTTAAATGGATGGTGCCCGCGACGCGGCCTGCCTTGAAGCTGAACAAAAACGTATTTGCGGGTATTCTGTTGCGAACGGTGAACCCAAGCTTCAAAGTGGGATTGATGGGAGGCAAGCAGTTGCTGCAGTGCCCCTAGAGGTGATTTGATCTTAGCCAGGTCGAAAACTAGTGGATTGAAACAGGCAACGAATACACTGCGTACCAAGCGAGAACACATCTTGCGCAACAGATGCGTGTTTTGCAGTTCTGCTTTCACAAAACAGATGTATTAACTAGTCTGCATGTCAAATGTGTATTAAGTCAAGTGTCCGCGGTGATCATTAGAAGACAGGTAGAGTGCCTGCGGGTGGTCGGTGTGACTCAAGGGAATAGTTTCAAAAATTGACCAAGATATCACCCTGTTTTAGTTGAACACGATATTTAAATTAACATTGTTGTTGAAGACAATCAAATTGTGTACAATAAACACGATATACCCATCCATTAAACGTTCAACAAATTACAAGTAGTATAAAATCTATATGGCAAACATGAGATACTGTACTTGCAAGATAGGTAATGATTAAAACTTGAGACACGTGTTTTGACGATGTTCTTTTGCTGCATTAAGCGACAGCGGGAAAAACTTACTACTAGAAACTGCAAATGTGTATGCAAGCTATTGAGCATTATTCATTCATCATTATTATTCATAATTTTTTACAAAGCGAAGACCCTCTTAACAGAGACAGCTACGATTTGTAGTTTATTCTCGAAATATTTTTCGTAAAATAATAACGCTATTGGTATCACCAGTATTTACGAAAATTTGTCATTTTAAATGAAATATATATCGAACCGGTAAGGACGCCCCCTGACTTCATACCTCTATTGAAGGACTGGAATTCTATTCTGGGTAAAAATATGATTTGTCATATCCTCAGGAACGAATTTTAAAATTTCAGCTGTGTCGTATTAAGTGTCGATATAAAGCTCCTTATTCTGGCGCGAGGACCACCAGAAGCTGAAGAAAACTCACAGGAAACTGACCTGGAAAGCAGTATCAACGAAGACCATTATTGAGCAAAACTAATTTATGCCCACGCGCTCTTTGGAAATGTTTCAGATTGTCCTCTCTTGGTAAGGTTATACTTAGAGGTTTATTCCTACTTCTCGATTTTTCTTGATATTTCATCTCCGGAAAAGAATTGCAATTTTTACACTTCAATTGATACAAGAACCACAGAGTATACATGTCTGATGCATTTACCCTGGAGATAGAGAAAGGACAGAATGTTTGATGGGGACTACTCGACATGCTGAACACAATTCCCCTCTGGAGCTGTGAATGCGCCTCTCTTCTTTGTCATTGTAGATGAAATCAGAGTGCCTTTGGCGGTGATCACGGGCTCGGCTAAACCATTCGAGGGTGCTGCGTACACCAATCACAGAAGCGCTAGTCATCTGGACGTAGATGCAACTTTAGACTCTGAACGCACCAATTCTCTCTTTTTTGGCTCTTTCTTTCTTACAACTCTCTTTTGACAGTAAATCGCCCACCTCACATTTGTGTAACCCTGTCTTCCGCCTCTATGCCCTTTTCTCCCATGCCCACCAGTAATGCATGCTTAGGTTACTTTGCTAGCCCCATTTGCCTCAAAAGCCATCGTCAGGACGATGTTTTTCCAGGACATCTGGACTGACAAACAAAGAGCGTCACTATCTAATGTAATCAAAGTGCCATCATTCGTTTGTGCCTCTCTTTTTCCAGCTTCGGCATCCCTTTGAAGCAAACCCTCCACATCCAAAATCCTCTGTATACCTTTTTAAGGAATTATGCAGGGCCATTTTTATATTGAGCAGCATTGAGAGAACCTTGTGATAAAGCCTTACTTTTCGAAATTTTAAATGAAACTGCTTATTAATAGTATACATTTACACGGCGCTGGTAGGTCATTAGCCATCAGATGCTTTCTCGGTTCCCTAACAGGTAAAAAGAAGTTTCTGCGCTTGTTGGCTTTAGGTGAGAAATGTGGGCATTTTATGTGCCGCAATTATTCATGGCACTAGAACCTTAAGTTATCTTCATTACTTTTGAATGAAAGCAGGTAAACGTAATCTGTAGAACAATCTTCCGAACGATCAGGCCTACTGAGCATGAAGTAGGAGGTTGCAAAACGTTCTAAACCATTTGCGCTCATCCTCACTTTTCTCTGAAATGGGGCTATCTAAAGATATTACTCTGAAAGACAAATCATGCTGGAGCAGTTACTTACCGCTTATTTGACGTCCTTAAACACGTTAACTCAAACTTGATGCTAGCGCACAGGGGGTTTTTATCCCGTGTCCCTTAATATTTACTTTAATGTATATTGTTTTTTATACTGAGATGCATGTAGTGAAGTGTGTGCCCACATCAGGCCACCGATCAGATAGGTGATGGGGTGAAGTCAACCTTCAGCGCACTTCTTTCGTCAGTCAAAACAATCTAAAGTTATGACCCGCGCTAACAGACACACTATTTTGGGCTTTTTTACTCTCCTGGTTAGGCTGACCGGCAGAGCAATGAACACTTATGGGTCAGCAAATACATATGGGAAAATAATCCTGATTTGCGCTCATACACAATTCTCATTGACAACTGCAGACACACTAGACAGACACTTTACACCTTGGACTAGACCTGTGGATGTGCTCTTACAAACAGCAAGGCAATATTACTTGCTAATAGAAGCAAACATACGAGTCCAAGGAAGTAATTGAGAAGTAGAAGACAACTCGATCACTGGGACACCATGTTTATATTCCTGACGATTCGAAATCCTTCACGGATTCATCTTCACTGAAATACTCACAGAACAGTAGCAGAAACACTTTGTGTGTGCACAGGGTTCCGCCGTAAAATTTACATGCACAGAAGAACTCGATAAATGCGCTGGGCGTGTTCTGATTCGTCGCGTCAGCCATGACCACCTGGTCTTGCGGTGTTGGCATTAGATGATAGAGTGGTCCGTCTGTTCTCCGTAGGCAAGTTGCATTGGCCACATCTAGTCCCAACACCGAATATGGATAGGGTAAAACGTTGTGTTTGTTAATTGATTGGGGGCCCATGAACCATGACTCAAGGAATTCTCGCCTTACTCGATTGTCACCTTATGCGAAAATTTCGGCCTCATTAAAACTTGAATGTGCACTCGTAGAATGAGCCGCAACTTGAGAATTGGCATAATTTCACTTCACTGCTGCCATGTGTTCGGCAATTTGCGTCTTGAGAAGTCTGCCAGTTTCTCCGACAAATTTGGTTTGCCCACAACTGCACCAGATTCTATAGACGACCCCAGATGTTTCTTGCCGTGGCAGTGGATCCTTTTGTTTCATAATCTGATGCCTTATGGTTGCTTTCGGCCTGTGTGCGACTCACACTCCAAGTGGTGCGAGAAGGCGGCCGACAGTCTCCGATTCGTTTTTGACGTGCGGGATCGCTCGCCAAATTTTGTGGTCCGTATGAATTTGTTGACCATCTCGTTTGTGCAAGCACCAGCTGACGAAGTTGCGTGGGTAACCATTTTTCCCGAATAACGGTCGATGGTATTGCACCTCGGCAACTTAATCTTCTAATTCACTGCACTGCGTCTCAACCCGTTGGTAGAGCGTCCTTACGCAACTGCGTTAGTGGGTGGTTGCTGCTGTAATTCAGTACTTGTATCACCTTTGTTGCTTTTCTGAATACTTTAGTCTTTAGAATATTGGTGTACTCCGATCTCGTCCAGGATTCACTGACCCTGGCTGCTTCGTCTGGCGAGGACTGGACACTTCCAGTTTGCTTTTCTCAAGGACGAAACAACAGTTTCTGCGGTTTCAGGTGTCCGCGACTGACGAAGGGAAACTACCCAAAAGTACGCGTATGTTGCGGTCCTTACGTTTGTCAGTAAAAATACATTAATCACTTAAAGTTAGCGAGTTTCGTCCTTGACAAAATAAACTGGCAGTGTTCAATCCTCGCTAGACGAAGCAGCCAGGGTTAGTGAATCCTGGACGAGATCGGAGTAAAACTATGTACTTATTTATGTCCCGATCGACAACTGGCAAAATTTCGAGTCGGTGACTCAGTGGAAAGGACGGTTGTCTGTAGCTCACTGGTCCCGGGTTCAAAACCCAAGTCTGACAGCAGTTTTTGCGGCTATACTGGAGTCAGCTGTTCGCGACTGACGAAGGGAAATTACCCAAAAGTACGCGTATCTTGCGGTCCTAACGTTTGCTAGTAAAAAAACATTGGTTACTTTAGTATTTAGGCAACCAAAATCTTTGCAACAGACGAGAAAATCAAGGAAGGCCAGCTGGTTGTTCTCTTCCTCCCCATAGTGAATTGAATGTCCGGGAAGACACTGTTGAGACGTTTTATGAAAGTGAGCTCCTGATCCCGTTCGATGACGACGAAGGTGTCATCCACATACCGCGTCCAGAATTTTGGTCTGTGGTGTTGGAAGACCAGCGACTCCGGCCGTTGTAGGACCGCCTCGGCTATGAGTCCCAAAATCGGTGAACTCATTTGTGTCCCCTTCACCTGCTCGTAGATTGTTTGGTCAAACGTGGTGTACGTCCTCAGACAGAACTTCAGGAGCTGTATGATTTGGGAAGTCGAAGGCGGTTCTCCATCTCATCGAATTTGCTTCGTGGGAGTAGGTCCACAGTCTCGACAGCCAGATGCCGAGGGATAGAAGTAAAAAGGGACGTGAGATCGAAGGAAACCATGATATCACTTGGCTGGAGACTTAGTCCTTTAAGTTTCTCCAAGAATTGCGTTGATGTGCGGACTGTGGTCTCTGCATCAGAGGTCAGGAATTTGAGAAGCCGAAACAGCCATTTAGCCACTCCGTACTTTGAAGTGCCTTTTAGTGATACGATGGGTCGGAGAGGAGCGGGCCAAGGCCGTTTCTTGTGCCCTCGCCATTCATTGGTCAGACGGCGTTATGGCATCCGAGTTCTCTCGTGCCAACAGGGTCGAATTAATTTCGCGCGTCAGCCTTTTGATGGGATTCGTTTCACAAGGAGCATAAAACTGACGATCCTTAGTACGTTTTGTCGGCTTATGAAGGTAGTCGGACCTATCCAGTACGACCGTAGAACGTCCCTTGTCGGCTGGCACGATGACGGTGTCCCGGTTGGCCTTGAGTGCTCTTAGTGCTCTTAGCAAAACTACTGCGGCTTATTGACCGTTTAATCCTTCTTTCTCAAGACCAAGGTAATGAGTTGAGACACGTATCATTTGGCTTAGCTGGCAGTCCTTGTTGGCCTAACGGGCGAATCGTTAATTATCTGCATTGCTTATTTTACTTTCCTTTAGCAGATAACAATGAGAACCGGTAATTTAAGTTTTCTGCCACCGAAAGAGAATTCGACCGTAGGAAAAAAGTTGCAAATTGTTTAATCAGAGACAATAACAGGGTAATGACAGCTGTTTTGACATTCATTCATCATTATCAAACACTTTCAGTTCACTAACTTTCTATGCTGCATGCATCCGCCAGTTACTGCATACATTCATGGTATTCACTGTTCAAAAATGCTTGTGTCATACGTGAATAGAAAGAACATTTATCCATTTTTGTGGCTTTTAAAAAACTGGGCTTGAATGGTTCGTCAGCGCATACGGAATCTGTAATACACGACCTGCAGAGCTCCAGAGATGAGAGGGCAATTTTATTCGGTGGTTTGTTTTCTGGCGGCCAGTAAGTATTATTGAGAGTTGCCTTTAGTGGTATGTCGCATTCATTGGA
The DNA here is from genome assembly GCA_036362985.1 of Ligula intestinalis. Lineage (NCBI taxonomy): Eukaryota > Metazoa > Platyhelminthes > Cestoda > Diphyllobothriidea > Diphyllobothriidae > Ligula > Ligula intestinalis. The sequence continues at coordinate 14,450 of JAYGXS010000396.1, forward strand.
CCATTCGTATTTGACGATTCCAGTGGGATCATGAAACTTATTTTCGTTTATTTTCTGCAATGAGAAATTTTAAGCAGGTTATAATTAATATGCAGGCGACACTATGTAACAAAGTATGTAGATGTTTTGCACATATAATTTCAGTTGTATCTTACCAAATCTCTCTGACGAGTGGGCCTAATATTCACATGCCCAGATGCATCCTAAAATGCGAAAGCGTTAGCATAGAATATTAAGTGTGAAGCGAACGTAATATGCGCTTAAGCGATGATGCTTATCAGATGATTCAGTAGCAAATACTGGAATTAGCAACTTAGAGCATTGGCCGAAAATACTTATTCATGATAAAAAGTTAGGCTAAATAAGTGAAAATGTTATCAGTCGCCGTAATATTTCCAGTTCTACTTGTGCAGACTCGATATAAATTCAGATATATTCTATGGGGAACATGCACGAATAGAATATTTCGTGTACATGTTTTGTAGTCAGTTATACCTCCTTTAAATGTTATGCTTAAATAGATGGCATCCTTAGGTTTTTAAATTTTCAAAATTACCAAATAAATTTGAAATCTACCAACTGCTAAACCTAATTTCATGCTCTATAATCTATGCACTGTGTAAAGGCCATTTATGCAGAATTATATTTTTGCATACGTTTTGTGGACGAAGTCATATAATTCTCAAACAATGTTGCAATAGATGTGGAGCATGCCTTATACATTATAGGGAGCGTTAATAAATTAACGGATAAGGTGTGCTATACACGAACACATCACAATCGTAAAATAAACTTATAATTAGATTTTTCTTAAATCAAAGTAAACCATTTTCTTAAAGTATAGACTTTACAACAGGCATAATTTCAATTTATTTAATCGGTCAAAATTAATCATGCATATGCATAAAACAATAAGTAAAAATCGAATATAATATATATGTAAGCGATAGTGTTTATGAAAGGAATCAATCGAAAATACTTCAATTAGCATTTTACGGCAGTGGCCAACAATATTTATTCATTTTATAAGGACGAGCAAACTTGGTGAAAAACGGGAATCTCAGAAATATATTGCTCATTTCGTATAACCCTCAACTTACCACCTCTTTGATCGAAATTGGGACGTTTCTTATAGATGATAAGCACGTATACTGCAAGTAATTTGCCTGAAATATGTCTCGTAGAAATTTGCACGTAAAATTCAGTGCGCTGTACTTGAGTATCATTCGGAAAGTCAAAAATGAGTTCCGATTGCGCAGTGTCTCCTCGAATCCAATTGGACAGGCCTGCCGCACCAAAAATTCGGCAATCTCATGTGGGATGATGTCATGGCCATTTCAGGGGCATTCCGGCATTTCTATAAACGAAAGTTCTAGTGGAAATAAACTTGTTGGGCAATTCGATTAAAAAAACCTCTTAAGACTAAGAGTTTATTTCATTTGCTTTCATTTATTTTTGGAATCATTAAAAAGGCAGAGAATTCAAAGAAAAGAAGCAATAATTTCCTTAACATTTAGGCAGTACTCTTTTCCGTTTTTGATGTGGTGATCAACACAGTAGGCAAAGGTTGTTAAACAAAACTTACTTTGTGAGAAAAAGCAGCATTCAGCGCACTGAAGGAACACTACGATGGCAATGATCAGTTTCATTTTTCTGTCAAACAGAAACGAAAAATGATCTTATGAAAGCGCATAATATCAGTAACCAACCAAGTACGGAGGGAGGTCATCAGATGGTCATTGGTCACATAGGATACTTATGACATTCATGGGCTCCTAGTGGCTCAATTCGGAATGCAGCAATCACCGTCTCACCTTTTGCGATTGTGAAACGTGCGCATGGGTGTCTGCCCACTACAGTTTAGCGCGGCCAATCACCTTTAAGGTTGAATAGCAGAGGGCCTCACGGGGAGTACTGCCTCGCTCTAACATCCACGACGCCGCCATATTGAGTGGTCGTTCACTCTTTCTGCGATCTGAGGTATTTTTAAAAATAAAAAATTAGCTGTTGTTCTTAGCGTCAATTTTAAATAAACGGACCTTCTAACTATTTCGGCCATGAAAGCGTCGTTACCACAATAAGCCGTAGGACAAATTGCTTATAAGGTGTACTTACTATCGATGCTCGTAATTCTAACGAAGTGAAATACTGACTGAACGCATATTTAACTTGATATACACAAACTATTTACAGAATATATATTGTATTTTGCATTGCTTTTGTTACGCAAGGTAAACAAAAGTTACATTAATCAATGTTCGGTTACGTGTTTTTGACTACGTCAAAGCTATCACAAATGAAGTGAGAAATTGTTAAAACGCACGTCCGGGAACGCCTCGTCTAAGTACCATTCCATGTATCTTTATTGTATCCCCTATTCCAACGCTAATTAGACGTGCTTGGATAGCCCGAACGCCAGCACTCACTCGGGCAATCCCAAGAGTACCAGATCAATGGGTCAAGACTGACGAATTTCAATGGGCGGAGATTAGGCTTGGGCAAAGGAAGTAAAAAATCTACAATGGAAGGCAAGCTGCTGGACACACGGAAACGGAGCTGATTTACTAGAACAGCTGACAGTTCTATCTCTTCCTGCTTAAATAACAAGGGACTGGTCACACCTACCACGCATATCGTGAAGTGCATGGGCTCAGCTAGCCAAATAAGTATTGCGGCACAGACTTGTGCCGAGGATGCTCCAAAATCTTGTCGACCAGTCTGGTACTGTTCTAGACTGGTAGCTGTGTAAACGAAGCCAATATTTCTGGCACAATGCATGATTTGAAGAAGATGTCCTTACGGTATCCAGGCGTTTTAAGGATTCAATGCTTGACTGACAACAGGTGCTTCCAGTGCAGGAAGTTGGTTGAAAATATACTTCCTAAGACAAAACCTATGCGGTTTGAATGCATTTTACTCAGCGAAGAATGTCAGATAATTTAATTCCCGAGGATAATTAGGCGACTAAATGCTTCGGACGATACGTCTGGTGAGTTTGTCTTCACCAACCTACCTGTGTTCCCCCTTTCCGTGTCGTGTGACTCTTCCATTGATCATCTTTTTCTCCCTTCCCCCCCACAGTTCCTCCGTCCACACGCCCAGCCGTTCGTTTAGATTCCCACACCGAGCACCCCACCACTTCTTTGCTGAGTATTTTTTTTTCCTTTCGGTGTTCCGGGCGGTCAAAATATCTCCAGACTGTGGTAACGGTATTCCGATAGACGCCACAGCTTCTGAGCATCATGCCGATGGGGCATCGGTCCTATAGATGGGAGGGAGAGCTTACAATTTAACTATTACAGTATGCGATTGCCATCGACGCAAATTTTCATTAGAATTTAGGGTCTTACCCGAAACCATAATGTCTCGTTCCCTTACTTCCATATCATACACTAGATACTTCCTGAAATTATTCCCTCGACTATTCTCTAAAGGTCATATTACCAGAAACTGCAAATGTGTTTGGAAACTATTGGACATCATTCGTTGATGGAGTACACAAAGCAAAGACACAGCTACGATGCGTAGCTCATTTTCGAAATATTCTTCGTAAAATAGTAATGGTATTAGTTTTAGCAGTATTCATGCACATTCATCATTTAAAATACAATATTTACAGGGTCGGTAAGGGTGCCCCTTGGCTTTATACCTCTATCAGAGTAGTAGACACTCTAATTTGTGGAAACACTTGCGAATTTGTATCTCCAGGACAGAATTTAAACAGCTCAGCTATCACCTTTTAGGTGAAGATATGAAGCTTCTCATTCTGCCGCCAGGAATACCAGAAGCTGAAGGAAGAAGCGGAAAACGATATTTAAAATATATTCAGCAGTATTTGCCTTAACGTCTGCGTTGTTAAAATAAGTCGTACATGATACTTATATTATCTGTCCTTAGACTCATCTGTAGTGGCCTCTTTGCAGCCACTTGGAACCCAAGACCAGCCACTGATGCATGACTCATCTAGCCTGCCTGTATGCCCACCGTCTCCTGGGGCTAAGCGCTGACTGCCCTTGGCCGACGCGCACGTACAGCGTGACCGCGCGCACACGCTAGCCAATCGCAGTCCATCTCAAGGTCGCGCATCCACGCGAGGCTAGACATCACCCGCCTTATTGGCCGCCGGAACAAAGCATGCGCCGGCGACGCTCGATGCTCTCAACACTCCGAAGCCCACCCGAATAGGGAACGGACGCACAACTCCGCGAGTCAACACTATTTCCATCCTATTCTCCTTCCTGTGTACACAATAAACTATTCCTTCTACTCTCGCCTTCCCGCGACTTCTCCTATCTCCTAAGGAACCCGGGCTCGAAGATTGTAGGTTTTCGGTCAATCGTTTTAGCCAAAACCCCGATATATCTGCTAGACATGGAAAGCAGTTACAGCTTAGACTATTATTATGCAAAACAATTCTATGTTCACGCGTTCTCGTTAAAGGAATTAGATTGTCCTCTGTTCGCAGGATTGTACCTACAGGCTTATTACTTCTTCTAGATTTTTCTGTTCTTCCATGTCCAGGAAAGGACTGCAGTTTTTTACGCATCAATTTATGCAGGATGACCAGAGTTTACATGTCTGCTGAATTAAGGCTGAAGATGGAGATAGGAAACCGTGCACGAGGATGACCCCTCGATGTGATGAGCGTTATTCTCATATGTAGCCGTAAATGCTCTTATTTGTCCTTCTAGATGAAGTCACAGTGTCCTCGGCGGTCCCGACCAGCTCCGCTAAACCATTGGAAGGTACTGCGGACAAAATTCATGGAAGCGCAAGTGATCTGGACGGAGGGAAAACCTCAGACTCCGGTCGCACTCATCCTCACTTCTATGTCTCCTGCTTCCTCACAACGCTGCTCTATCAGCGACTTGTGCACCTCGCATTTGTGTAGCCCTGTCCTCAACCTAATTATGCCCTCCCTCCCTCTTTGGTTATGTAGTTTTTTGCCATTGTGAGGCGAGGTTTCTTACCACGTTTCGACTCCACCGCCCAATGCGCACAACTTTTTTGACCGGAAACATTAATACTTACTTAAAAAGCATAATTTAAAACCTGTTTTATTCACAGACATCAATGTTCCTCCTAATGTTATGTGCTACGACATTTTATGGACTGTTTATTCAAAAAACAACGCAAAAGAGAAAGATATAGATTGGTGGCATTGATGTTTAAAATTCAAATTATAAGAGGCACACTGTCAGAGGCTAAATTTCCTCCATCAATCCCTTGGGTTAATCGTTTTAAGCAACAGAACAGTTTCGTCAAGCAGGAGCCTGCTATGCGGAATCCGCACTTTTGTCAGCGAGGAGTCGATGTCGCTGCAAAAATTGCATCAGTTCGCGTCTGATTATTCGTTTACAATTTTCAAGCACATTGAAGGGGGGCTTGGCAGTCTATAGTTTCCGGGAGTCTCACTCCCACTCTTATGTAAAGGTGAAGTCCACGCGGTCTTCCAATTAGGTGGTAATCTACCCTCATTTATGGCGCCTCGAATGGGTAGATTTGGGGTTTCTGTCAGGTCTACGGCTTACTCTTTCAACAGGTCTGTGCTTATTCCATCTGGAAATGGTGGCTTCATTTATTGGAGTTTAAAAAGTTCTTGAAGAATAGTAACCTCCGTGAAGACAACTTAGGTAAAGTTCTGGATAAGTTTTTGAAGACAACATCGATTTGATCGGCCTTCCTCTCCAAAATGCGGACTAAAAGAAGCTGGATAGATATGCAGCCATTTCATCATTTTCACAAAGTTTGACACCATCCTCCGTCCTTAGCAAGTGAATGGAGTCCCCTTTTCCAGTGTACTTCTAAATTAGTTTTGAGAAAAACCTCGGAATTTTTCACTGCGTGGTTGAGTAGGTCACTGTTGAAGCTTCGGAAGACTTCGTGTGCAGGGTCCTTCAACCTATTGCTCTGCGCTTTGTACTAAGTAGCTACTTGAGGGTCTTTTCCTATAAAAGGGTTGCCAACGCTCTATTTTGTGATTTACTACTCTCTTGATTGCGATTGTTAGCCATCTGGGCTTGTTTGTAACTTCCTATTTCTTTCTTATTTTGCTTTGGATTTTTTTCCGTTCTGGCGTTCGGTATGGGTAGTATTGCACCGAGGACGCACCCAGTCAACTATCCGCTCAAGATAATATTTCCCACTGCGTGTAGGATATTCATAATTATAGAATTTGGTTGAACAGGAAATCATTCCAATTATTCTATCAGACTTGTGTTGGACTGTGAGTCCTCGTCTGTGGCCGGTAAGCTGTCAGAGCTTGTGACTTCGATGTTCTTATTGTAAGCCAATTGACCAAAGTAATGCATGCGAACTTTTCGGTCTTCTCTGACACAAGCAGGCTACGTCATAGATAATTGAGGATAACCCTAACTTAATGCCCTCGTCTATATTTTTTTAGATTAACTGAAAGGCAGTGGGAGCAAATTGGCAATCGTCTTGATTCGTTTATGAGGATTTTTCAGGAATAGCGATGCCCAAGCCGACAACTTCATCAGTTCCTTTAACGTGGGTCACAAACGAACTGAACCTCTTCAAATGTATCAGGAGGGTAGCTCGATTATCCTGTTCTTGCACATGATTAAGTGCTTCACTCATGAAGGCCTTCAATGCTCAAACTTATTTTTTGTTTGGAGCGTTGTGGTTAAAGTAGAGCTAGTAGCATGAGTAGGTATAATTTAACACATTTACTTGACGTGCGTGCGCTTGACTTCAGAAGTGCAGTAGTCGCCAAAGACCACGTTAGTTTCATAACTTTGTCAAGTTTGATCATTATTCGAATACCAGTGTGAATGCAGCAGTCTTAAGTGTCTTCTCATTTGCCTGTCATTCAGATTCTTTTGTGAAACAGATTGGGCAGGTTAGGCCTCGTCAGTGGGCTGATATCTTTTCTTAAGCTCAATGTCCGCCACTGCTGTGTGTGTGCACTATTAATGCAATCTCCAACTACGTGGCAAACGTCAGGATATTGCTTGCATCCGCCTATAATAAGAGCCAGGCTGTTTGTTAGAGGAGTTGGTTTTACCTTCCCCTGGTACGCTTACTAAGCCAGTGAAAGAAAATTAACAGTGGCAAGTTCTAGCATTTTTTGCATAGGTCACCTCTGTTTTGGCTACGCTCGGAGCTTCCATTAGTGGGTGGTTGTTAGTTAACTTGGTCAATTTCGATAAGAGCTATGGACTGCTGCTGATTCATTCGACTGGCCTTAGTTTTTAATACTTTAGCAGTAGTGTAATAACATCTACGGCGAGGTGCATGTGCGACTCCATGGGTTCCATTTTTAAGCGGAGCTCCTTGCCATGATTACATTGCACTTAACCGTTTGAGCCATCAGTGTTTGGATAACGGATCCTTCTAATGGAAGCCTACTCATCGAGATATTTTGTGTAGTGGGAAATCGAAGTCCTATTGTGAGTCGGTACGAGAATCATGCCTTTGTTATATCTGCTTATCACCAGCAATTTGATGCGCGCCTGAATGGGGTTTCTAATGTGACGAGATTCATTTGTGACTCCAAATATATAACCTTTAATTGGAGCTCCCTTTAATGTTTCTATCACGCTGAACCGTTCGAGTCATCAGTATTCGGAAGAAGGACACTTGTAATAGAAGGTAACTCAATGGGATATTTTTTGTAGTGGGGAATATATGTCTTACAGTGAGTCCATAAGCCAATTATGCCTTTGTTATATCCTACTCATCCCAGAGTTTTGGTACTCACCTACATAGAGTGTCTTGTGTGCAATATTTCCCCCCCAGACCCGACGCATCTGTCCGGCAAGGAGTTGACACACTTTATTATGTGTGCATCTTGCCATCAGTCTTGGGGACCGAGGGTCAATGGATCGACGCTCGCTCCGGGTCAGTGAATCAAGCCTCGCTCTAGGCAACTCTTTTTTCGTCAAATGGGATGGCTGGATCGTAAACTGCTACGTTCTCCTTGTCTTCATACTAGTAAAGAGCCGAAGCGGCAACATCAAAGAGAGGATGACCTATAATTATGTAACATTTGTCTTCTATTCTGATATCAAAGCAATATGATATAACGTCATAGTAATTTGATGTCTCTTCTTGCAAAAATCACCTACGGGTCGATAAGAACCGAGGTTAAAACAACCAGGACAGAAAAAGCTATGATAATATAGTAATTTACTCAAATTGTGGTATAAATAATAAAGCGAATTAGCCTTAGTAGTTTTTTTTCCCACGTCATCATCATTATACTTAATAAAATCGGTGACTGTCTCAGTGTGTGTCTCCGTTATCATTGGTCGCCGGAGTCAGGTTGACACGCCTTGTGCGCCTTCGACGAGCGCATGTTAGTACCACGATCACTTCATCGGCACGCGTTCTCGGTCGCCTGTGTGTGTCAGTCTCTACGTCGCTCCCTCAGTCTATCGTGCGCGTGAGGATTCAAGCGACGCCCGACGTGGAATGCGGATGTGAATACGCCAGGGGGGGGGGGGGGGGGTGTGGGTGGGGAAGGGGTCGTCGCGGCCGCTTGAAAGGTCACCCCCCGCCAATGTAGCAAGGGCTATAACCGTGTTTGCACAGCTGCTTCAAATTCGCTCACCGTAATCCAAGGCTCCAAAGGCCACCGACACCGTCTCAAGAGGTCGACACCTTGCGTCCTCACACCTCCAAACAAAACTTGAGCCGATGACCACGGGACGACATTAATTGTTGGACTCATTCCCCTCTTACCCCCTTCCCCCTCCCATTTCGCTGGTCCCCAATTATGAATAGAATCTGATGCCCATGATCCCTTTACACATCGCTCTCTCTCCCTCTTACCCCTTTGTTACTACTGGATGGGTTGAGCGTAAACCCCATGAACTACTATCACTTTGACCGCCCCTTTACTTACGGGTGGCTTTTAAAAGTCCTGGCAAGAAGAGTTCCTCAGCACATATGGAATCCACAATACACGACCTGCAGAGCTTCAGGGATGAGAGACGAATATTTTTCGGTGGCATGTTTTCAGGCATCCAGTAAGTAATATCGAGAGTTGCCTTTAATGGTATGTCGCATTCATAAGTCCAATTGTATTTGATGATTCTAGTGAGATCACGAAATCCAGTCTGCAACGAGCATTTTCAAGCAGGTATTAATAAATATGAATGGAATGATATGTATGTCGCACTATGTAACAGAGGAGGCACGTTTTGCACATATCAGTTCAGTTGAATCTTACCGTATGTCCCAGACTACCGGAACTACTGTTCGCATGCGCGAGTGCATTCTAGAGTGTGCAAGTGTGAACATAAAATAATAAGTATGAGGCGAACATAATATGCGCTCAGAAAGATGCTGCTTAGCAGAGAATTCAGTAGCATAAAACATTTCCAGATAGTTTTTTGCACACCCCATACAATGCACAGCTTACCATAAAATTGACAATAATTGGGACGTTTCTAATCGACGATAAACACGTATACTGCAAGTAATTTGCCTAAAATATGTCTCGTAGAAATGTGCACGTAAAATTCAGTGCACTGTACTTGAGTATCACATTGAAAGGAAAAAAATGAGTTCCGATTGCGCAGTGATTTCAGGAAACCAATCCAACCAGCCTGCCGCACTAAAAATTCGGCAATATCATGTGGAAAGACATCATGGCAATTTCGGGGGCATTCCGGCATTTCTATAAACGAAAGTTCCTGTGAAAATAAACTTGTTGGGCAAATAACCTGCTGCACATTTCGCAAAGGCTTCCTCAAACGGATTGCGGTTGCTTCTGCTGTTGCCAGCAAACGCTGACCCAGGGGCTTTGGGTAGTTTGGCGAGACCTTGTAAATTACCTTAAAGGCTTCGCTGGGGTCCACGCGATGTCCGGAGTCAACCATGTGGGCAAGGATTGAGCTATTGGTGCTTCTGACTTCGCCTTTGGCCAGCCATGCCGGGAGGTGCTCCCGTATTCTTTTTGATAAGCGCCGACTCGTGCGACCGATATAGCTTGCTCCACAGGAACAAGTGAATGAGT
>JAYGXS010000397.1:0-28205 GCA_036362985.1 Ligula intestinalis
CAATCGCGCGACCAGTCCTGCAAATTCAAAACTCCGCGGGTTAGCCCAACAAAACACACATGGTTCAGGTGGGGGCGCTACACAGCCCCCCGCCTAAAGGTTAGCACTGTCCTCAGTGCTGGTGTCGACTATGGGGGAAGCTATAGTGACCTCTAGGGCTACGGGGGGAACCTGGTCGGGTGGGACGATGGTTAGTTGAACGGGGGTTTCTGGGGGACGGGGAGGGAGAGGTCCGTGGTATGGCTTGAGTTTGTTGAAATGGGTGGTGAAGGGACGGCGGGAGGGGTTTGCCGTCTCACAGAGGAGGAATGTGGTAGGGGATTTGGTGGCTATCACCGTGAAGGGGCCGACCCATGAGTATTGAAACTTGGTGGGGGTGTCAGGGGATCGGGAGCAGCGGCGGTACATGACCAGGTCTCCGACTTTGAAGGGGGTACCGGCGCGAACTCCTTTTGGCGTTGGGCGGCAGTGCTGAGTGTGCGACGGGCGATATTATGAGTGTCGCGGATGGTCTCCCGGAGTCGAGTAGCGTAAGGGTGTAGGGTGATGTGGTCGGGTGCGGGGAGGGGAAAGCGGAGGTCGGATGGGAGTCGGAGCTCTAGACCGGTCCACAGGTAATGGGGTGTGAAGCCGGTCGATGAGTGGGTGGAGCCGCGGTAGGCAAGAAGGCATAGCGGAAGTTGAACGTCCCAATCGCGGGGGTGGTTGCCATAAGAGAAGGCGAGGAGGAGGTTGTGGAGCGTGCGGTTAGTCCGTTCGACGAGGCCGTTGCCTTCGGGATGGTACGGTGTGGTGCGGGTCTTGTGGACGTCGAGGAGTTGGCAGACGTCCTTGAAAAGAAGGGAGTCGAAATTGCTGCCGCAGTCCGAATGGAAGGAAGTGGGTGCGCCCCAACGGCTGATCCATGTGCGGGTGACCGCATTGGCCACGGAGGAGGCCTTTTGGTTGTTCAAGGGTACAGCTTCTACCCATTTGGTGAAGTAATCGACCATGACGAGGATGCATACGTATCCTCGAAAGGAGATGGGTAGGGGACCCACGATGTCGAGACCAATACGTTCTCCTGGGTAACCGGTTGTCATGGGTTGCATCGGGGCTCTTGGGGTGGGGTTGGGAGATTTGTGTGAGGCGCAGATGGGGCAGCTTTGGCAGAATCGTATGATGGACGACCGGAGCTGTGGCAACCAGAAGCGAGAACGAATGGCGGACTCAGTTTGTCGTTGTCCACTGTGCCCTAGGTCTGAGTGGATGTGGGTGAGTACAGGGTCAACAAGGCAACTGGGGACGACGGGGCGTAGACGATGAGAAACGGGGTCGCGATGAAAAAGTATGTCGTCTTGTATCAGAAGATGTGGCCACTGGTTTAGAAGGAGGCGTGCATTTGCACTGGAACCGCGTTTTTCTTGTTCTCGCGGTTTCGACCGGCCCTCGGCTAAGTGTCGATAAATGACAGAGGTGTCGGGGTCGGAGCGTTGGGCAGATGACCATTGGAGTCGGTGGGGTTCAGAAGTTACCAAGGCATTAACGAATTTGGGGGGTGTGTGTCATCGAGCTGGGGGGCGTGGGGTAAACGAGAGAGGGCGTCCGCGTTACTGTGTAGGCGGCCGGGGCGGTATACGCATTTGTAGTGGAAGTCTTGCAAAAACTCCTGCCAGCGGGCAAATTGGTCTGTTGGGTCTTTAAATGAATCTAGCCATTTCAAGGCTTGGTGATCGGTGCGCAGGATGAATTCTTTGCCGATTAGTAGGTGTCTGAATTGGCGGATGAAGGTCACGATCGCGAGGAGTTCTCTGCGGTAAAGGCAGTAGTTCCGCTCAGTGCCGGAAAGGGTTTTACTGGCGAAGCAGATGGGGTGTTCGGCTCCGTCAGTGCCGGTTTGCGAGAGAACAGCACCGATAGCGGACTTGCTGGCGTCGGTATCCAGGATGAAGGGTGGGGCATCGGCGTCGATATTAGGAAGTGCCAAGATGGGAGCGGAGCATAGTGCATTACGGAGGTCGTCGAAGGCGGTGTCACATTCGGCGGACCAGTGGAATGGTTGGTTTTTCTGTGTTAGTTTTTGTAAGGGACCGGCTATGTGTGCGAAGTGGCGTATGAAGCGGCGGTAGTATGACGCCAATCCGAGGAAACTGCGCACTTCCTTCTGGTTAGTAGGCTTTGGCCAGGAGCGTATGAGTTGTACGCGATCAAGAAGGGGTGCAATGTGGCCGGGAGATATGTGGTGTCCTAGGAACTGTACTTCAGAGCGTAGGAACACACATTTTTTGGGGTTAAGGGTAAGGCCGGCGGAGTGGAGTGCTTCTAATACTGAACGTAGGTTAGTGTTATGTTGGTCTATTGAGTCTCCGAAGACTATGATGTCGTCGAGGTAGACGAGGCAACGGGAGGGTATAAGTTGTTGTAGGACGTGGAACATCAGCCGCTGGAAAGTGGCGGTTGCGTTGCAGAGGCCGAACGGAAGGGTCTGAAATTCAAAGAGCCCTTGGGGAACGATAAATGCGGTCTTGGGGCGGTCTTTGGGGTGGATTTCGACCTGCCAATAGCCCGACTTGAGGTCCAGTGTGGAAAACCAACAAGCGTGACCGAGGGACTCAAGGGTGTCATCGAGCCGGGGAAGGGGGAAGGAATCACGGACCGTGACTGCGTTGAGTCGTCGATAATCAATGCATAGTCGGAGGGAACCGTCTTTCTTGGGGACCTGCGCAATAGGTGAGGCCCAGGGGGATGACGATGGTTTGATTATCTCTCCTCGTATGAGTTCATCGAGAATCTTGTCTACTTCGGCTCGGTAGTGGACTGGAATGCGGCGAGGTGGTTGCCAGATGGGTTTGGCGTCGCCGACATCGATAGTGTGTTGGATAAGGTTGGTGCGGCCTAGGGAGTCGGTGGACCACGAGAAAAGGCCGGGGAAGGATTCGAGGATGTCGCGTAATTGTTCGCGAGCGGTGGCACCCACTGTAGATAAGGAGGGCAGTATGTCTTCTAAGGAAGAAGGTTCGAGGGCCGTGGTCGCCATAACGGCATTATACATGAGATCAAAGTCAATGTCTGGGTTGGGTGGGAGTGGCGAGCTGGGGTGTGGGAGATCGTCGGTTTGGGCGAGAACGATTCGACGATCCTGGACGTAAATAACGCAGTTATGATGGGTCAAGAAATCTAGTCCTAAGACTACCGGCCAGGGGCTGGAGGGTGTAACTAGAAAGTCATGTGAAAGACGAGAATCACAAAAAACGAAAGCTAGGGAAATAGAACCTACGATCGGAATCTGGGTGCCGTTAGCGGCCTGAATAGGGCGAGGGCGAGGGAGGGGGACTATGCACTGATGGAAGTGTTGGGGAATGCTGGCGGAGGTGATTAGTGAAACATTAGCTCCAGTATCGATGAGGGCGTTAAGGCTATAATTCTCGATGAATATGGGTATTGTAAATGGTGACATAGAGGGGTTATCTATAATGGGAGAGGGAATGTTGGACTTACAGTGTTGGTTGTGGCCGCATTGCCGGGCGTCCGGTCCGTAAGCAGCGCAGTAGCGGCAGCCAGGTTTGAAGTCCGGGTAGCGAACGGGTAGGGTTGGCCTCGGTTGGCGGGTGGGGGGTGGGCGTTGGAAGCTCGTTGGCTGACGTAGAGTGTGAGTTGTTGGCCGAACGGACGTAGAAGGACTGGGTGCGGTTGGCTGTGGAGAGGGAGCTCCCGGGGAGGGTCGGTGGAGCGATTGATATGACTGATAAAAGTGACAAAATCGAGAGCTGCCTTAAGGGAGGTGGGGCGGTGGGTAATTAGAGCCTCGGTGAATGTATGGTCTAGTAGACCCGTCATGAAACGATGCAAAATTTGGTTCTGGCGGAAGAAATCCGGGCTGTAGAGGAAGGCGAGTGCGGCCAAACGGGTGAGTTCGGCTGGGAAATCGTCGAACGTTTGGTCGGGTTTTTGCTGAAGCATAGCAAACTGTTCAAGGGCAAAACCCGTGTGAATGGGGGAAGCAAAAAGGGTTTTTAGAAGTTGGCGGAGGGAGGAAAATAGGGTGGTAGCCTTGATGCCGGCGGACATCAGACGGCGGCGGACAGTGGGTGAAACAAAATGTAAAAGAAATGCGGTTTGCTGATTTGTAGGGACGGTTGTTAAGAAGATATCGAGTTCGTCGAGCCACTCATTAACGTCTGTGCCGATATCGAAGGTGCTCGGGGCCAGCATTGGGGAGGGCGTGGGTTGGAGGGGGGTGGTGGGGGGTTATATAGGAGGGGGTTGTATTGGGTGTGGGTCAGGAAACACAGAGGAAGTGCGTCACCGTCTGCCACCATTGTAGCGGCCGAGCTGACTGGTGGCGGAAGATCGAAGGGATAGGTCGCAGGTGGGTTACTGACCGGAGTAGAATGAACGGTAGCGGGTCGATAGGAGATCGAAAATGGATTTGTCGGTGGGTAATCAATAGGATAGAGAGTACCCGCAGTGGAGGAGGGCTCTGTCCGTACACTCACTGAAGGGGGCGTATTCTGAAAGAGAGGGGTGGTTTCGTATGCCTCACTTAATAGGCGAGCAAATTCTGAACCATCGAAACCTTCAATCATTCCTCGTTGACTCTTCTCGCTAGGAATCAATTGGCGGAGTTAGTAGAATTTATTAGAACACTACAATCTCTTGGAAACAGGCGTATAACGAAAACGGGGTGGAAAAAAACCAATGGAAGGAGTATAGCAAAATAGTTTATCTGAGTGTGATAGAATGCGGAGGAAAAAAAGGTAGGCTAGCGAGGTATAGTGCGTACTGACAAATTATGAGATGTACTGTAACAGCGAATGTAAGAGTAAGGCAAAGGAGAGGTTTGACTTATCGTATCCGCTGGCGGTGCCAATCGCGCGACCAGTCCTGCAAATTCAAAACTCCGCGGGTTAGCCCGACAAAACGCACATGGTTCAGGTGGGCGCGCTACACTATCACGCGACAGAGCCCACGACAGGCGAAGGCGAAGAATGACCGCCTACTTGGGAAGTTAAAACAAAACCCTTGGTTGATTCAACATTTATGATATCGATGCCTTCTATCCAATTATACTTTAAAAACCTATTTATTTCTAATTTTAACAACTTTTTCACAAACAATAATGCTTAAAAAATGACTTGAATTGCGTTTCTACCCCGATGGATGTACATACACAGCCATGAAAAAAGTTAAGGTTCCTGACTAATTTATATGTTTTAACCTTCATCCCCGGACAGCCCGGTATCCCATCGTCGCCAGCCCCGTCCAATCCGGGGATTGTGCTAGCAGGGATAAAAACAGTGGCATTTATTATCGAAGAAACGAAGGGCTGGATCTCCAAGTATCAATTGCGCATGCAATGAAAGCATAACACAGTCTACATAAGGAAAATGTTCAGAAAAGGGAATTTATTACAGTTGATTTTTGAAGTACAAAAACGCACCTCAACTGTTTGATTCGAGGGACTAATTTGCAGTAAATTCATAATTTCCCAATCGTCGGCAGACATTTTTACAAAAAAGAATCCAAAGATACAATCTTGGGTTAATATAAAACCCAAACGCCAAACTAATTAGTTTTATTATAGATGTAATCAAGCTGGACGCTGATTCATTTAGCGGACTTTCACCTACACCGCTGAAATGAAAGCCCAGATTTATTAATTAATTCTATACGATATAAGAACGATGGTCGCGAATATGATTTAGTCTTATTTTGGCAATTTCAGCGAACTTGACGTTCGGTTCAACTATTTAACCAAATTTTTCTGTTTACATGCTTTCAGGAAAATGTACGTTGGCTAGTATATTGGGATGTAACTGCTTAGATAACTTGCTGTGACTCACTTCATATATATTCCTCGCTCACCATGACTGTCTGTCCTCCGTAAAATTAGCCAATACGTCTGAAAATGTTGCAATTGAGGAGTATGCATCGTGCTGATCTTTGAAGGTTGTGAATCTCTCAGCTGACAACGATCAACCACTCGCCAATGAAAATCTGGCTACTTCAGGACTCCGGTTCCGTAAGAGTGAAAGGAAACTGAACGCGCTATGCACTTTTGCCAGCCTTTTCTCGTCTCCATTTGCTATCAATCAACGTTGCCTACTTTCTGACACACAATTGTATATATACTTTAAAAAAGTCTTTTTTTCAGGAATAGCTCAGTACCTGATGTACTGTATAGGCTAAAAAAACGGTGTCATCCACGATGCATCCCCTACTTGGTACATGGAAAACTGCCTTAGTAAATTCTGATTTCTCATGGAAGATAAAGAAGAAATAATGGCTTAGTTGTTTTCGTTTTTGTTGAATTCTGGAGTATTATCTCGGTTTCTCCGCCGTGGTTGCTTTGTCCACAACTACATCAGATACGGTAAACGACTCTAGCCGTTTCCTTCCGTGGCACTGGGTGTTACGGTCCCATGATTCGGCGCCACGTGATTGCTTCTGGTCCGTGCGCAACTCCAACTCTAAGTGGGGTGAGTAGTTGGCTGACCACTTACAATGCATTCTTCACGTACGAAAGTGTTCGCTTAACGTTTGCGCCAGTTAAATTAAGCTTCTCCTATCGTTTGTGTATGCAGTGGTTAACCAAACTGCGCGTGTAACCACTCTTGCTCAGTACCCATGGAATAATTTTGTTACTACACCACTTGCGAAGAAAGACTGAGTGGTACGAATGATGTGCTAGATTGGAACCTCAAAAGGCAAGGGTGACCGAAGTGACCATTTCTGGCTTATTGTTCATCCTCAGCCAGTCCTCACCAGCTCCAGGGGTATCCCAGGCGACCCAAAGATTCGAACCCTGAATGTTTGGTCATTTACTGCAATTGCATCATGGACTCGTTTTTTCGTAGGTCCCAATTTAGCACGTATTCAATTTGCTACACGACTGACTGCGAGAGTCCTTCATTAAGTACCAAGGCAAAATGGACAGATCATTTTGTGTAACCGCATCAGTGAGCGCTCGATCTTCCTATTGAGTGGACGGTGTACGCATATATGCCACTGTCCATCCCCGATTTAATACCGGAAAGACAGTGAGCACGTAGCTCAACTGGTAGGGTGTTCGCCCGGACGGAAAAAATTACGGCTTGAAATCTCGGTGTGGCAGCAGGCTCAATGTGGTTAATTATAACTAGCCAATGACGCTTAATAAGGCAAAATGGCCTTCCTAGTAAACCCATGTCTTTGCTAGTTATGTCCTTCTGTCTATATCCTAGCCGCCTCACGGTGGATGCTCGAGTGGCAGCTCTAATGGCAGCATGGACGGACGAGTGGGTCCACTTACAGATCGGTGTACGCATATATGCCAGTTTATATATATATATATGTGCCTTGTGATATTCCCGACTACTTGACGGTTCTTTTTTCTTCAAACACGCATTTGGCTTACGCACAAAAGATATCCGTCACGATCGGTGACTGAGATCTTCCTCTAACGGTTCATCACTCCCAGTGCCTCCTCCTTGACAGATCCAGCAATGTGCTATTTAAGCAAAGGCATGCAATTGGGTGTGTCCTGGGTCAAGACAAAGGCTGGCGAACTTCCGGATGGTGTCATTGACACGCAGCCAGGTGTCTACGTATGCCGTGCCTTGCACGAGGGTAAGCAAATTTCCGGCTAGTACGTTCCTCGCTATTCTCTCGCGTACGTCTCCAATGGTGGCAAGGAACACAGGAAGACGGAGTGTTAGGTACTATGAGACACTAGTTGCCCCGGGAAAACTGGTTGGTAAGTGCAACTTCCGAATACCTCATGAAGTGCTTGACAGTAAGGACATTTGGCCAGGGAATTGCAAGGTGGTAGGATGGAAGAAATAGGCAGCTTCCCAACCCGGCTTATGATAAGGTGTAGGTCTTTTGTCTGTCTGTAAGAGTTTTAGGCCACAAACGCTATGACTACTTGTACTACTACATATACTACTACTACTACTACTACTAATCATACTACTTATACTACTTCTACTACAACAACTTGTCACTGGGACTAAGTCGGTCCTTTATTCTCATGATATGGCTGCGCATGGTGGCCTTGTAGCAGTGCTCAATTCCGACGCCTAGTCCCGTAGCAATGCGCTCGGTTGCTTTCGATGCATCCTTGATGCATGGCAACGCATGCAATATCGTGTGGGATGGTTCTAGTCTGGTCCTCGGAGGACGGGCACACCGACATTGGTTAAAAACTACAGCAGCTCGTTACGGCCGAAAGCTACGGAACAATCAGCTCAGCGGCCCTGGCTTCCAAGTATATTTGTGTATGTCCAATGTTCTTGCATCCGCAGGTGCATGTGAATTCATGCGCATCATTTGGGTGGGGAAGGAAGCATAAGTCCCAGTAAACCGAATAAAGTACGTCTTGCTATTGCGCGCCGCCCTAAATTGTGTGTTTGAATTCACGTGCGCTTGCGGATGCAAAGGGTGGAAGACTTCATCCAAATGTTGCCAGTTTACATTCAATAAAATGTATTTAAAATGCACTCATTTGTAGTAAAAGGCGTCTGAGTCAAAAATCAATTCACTAAACAACTATAGCAACAACAAACGTTAGGAAGAAGACTCTATCCATGGGAAAACAGTTTTATTCGCCTGAAGTTTCGACATCCATCGCAGATTTTCATTACATGTATGGGTAGAATGCAATAGCAGGAACGGGTCAAATATGCACAGGAATTTGCAATATTTATTAGACATAGACATTTCTGCAATAATATGACAAAAATGAGTGATAAATACGCAGGTCCAGCACGCGTGATGAAAGTTGAGCAAGTCACAGCTCGCATACCAGTCAGCAACCTATCAACGTACACGAGAGCGGTGACTTAATTATAATTCTAATATCGATTGTCATGGTCTCTGTCCTGCCGGGCGTGACTGGCTGATAATGGTTAAGAAACCAGAAATGGCTATTTTCATCCCCTAGTCTTTGTCGGTTCCGCCTTATCATCATCATATAGTAAGTGGCACCATATGCCTGCCTATGAAGTTTATGAAAAAACAAAAGCATCGTTCTAATACACCAGAATATCTTCGATTTTATGTAGCTTACGGACAATAATATGATAACCATATGGGTCTGTATTACCGATATCAATAGGACAGTCTAGTCCAGTTTCACGAAGTTATCACCAACTATAATTTAATGTGGTCAAATAGAAGTAATATTTTAGCAGTTTACTATTCTTTTTCTTGCTCTTGCAGCTACGAGTGGGTGTCAGCCAGCAAAGGTGACGTGCCGAAGAATGCGATTGTGGCAGGTATTGCAACGGATGGCCAACCACTGTACATCGCCAAAGCCCAGATAGAAGACGAGGTTTGTGCAGGCAAGGCGAGAATTGGAACTTTGCACTTCTCCTCTGTTCTAATTTATTAACCGCAAACGTACCAGCCATATGGCTTGACTCTTAATCGTAAATAATCACAGTATATCTACTGCTTGTTGCGTCATCTGTGAAAAACGACAGGCATCACTAAGAACGCCTTATGATATTAAATGCAACACATGGGAGGGTGCGTGTTAGCCCGCCGAAATGCGGTATTCCACCAGCCACCATCCACCTTCACTCTTACCGACGTGGCCACAACACTGGACAAAGGTATTCAGCTCAGGTCAGGTCAGGTTTTATTGAGGGAAATATAGGTAAATACCTTTGAACTTCCTATTCTTACAGTACATTTTTTCAATGCACTTGATCTGCAGAGCATTTCAGAACAGTGGCCTTGCCAGTACTTTGAATTTGGGTAAGAGAGGACCGACAGTGAAAAAAACTCCGTAGGCATTGTTCAGAAGTCTAGGGGTTTGAATGCCATTTGAGAGATTTAAGGAGAAAAGTTGTCGACAGGCGGGGTGGGGGTGGAAGGGGATGCAGAGTATATTCAAAGTGGATGGCATGTGCTAAGGGTGTTTGAAGCATGTCATGGAGAGTCCATCGCGGTTTTCGCCATAGTACCGAAGGTCCCACGAAGCCAAGTTTTCGGAGGTCACGGGAACCTCATCGAGTGTCGGCGATGCACCCATCGTGCACCCTTGTTGGTTTAATGAGTCTGCCTACTAATTGACCGAAAAATGTAATCGGCAGTTTTCTATACAAACATAGAACTTAAAAGTAGCAAATTGTATGTTTTTCAGAATGTGATTATTTCGCAATTTGCGTTTGGCAACTGGCAGTTTATTTTCGGGGCGCAGTGAATATTTGGTTTAACTAAATCGTGCCTTAAAAATGCCTACAGGGGGTCTGACATAATCGGAAAAGTGTGCTCAGATGGCGACATGACAATGTCCGCGGGCAGGGCATTTCGTGCTTGAATTGGGAAAAGTTTTACAAATCCGCGTAGCATCGGATCACAAGGTTCGGTGGACTCGACGCTTGCTATTCTGGTCACCCTTAAGTAACACATGACTGAAAATCAGTGAGTAGCATGTTTATATATATATATATATATATATTATTTCAGTCTCACCAGGTCTTATTTTGGTGGGCATTCGGTTATGCAAATCTAAATTTCATGCATTTACAGATGAGGACATAACAATATCCTCGGGGAGAGCATTCCAACCTTCGAGTACTTTATAAACAAAGAAGAACTTGCGTGTGTCTATTCTGGTCCCTGTAATGCGTTGTGTGAAGAGATGCCGTCTTAAGATCGTCGTTGCTGCTAACTCTAAGAAGTCACCAGGTAAAAGACAACTGTCCTGCCCACGCATTATACGAAACGCTTGTATCACATCGCCTCGTAGCTGTGTGTAACTTAACGGAAAAAGATTGAGATAAGCTAAACGTCTTTTGTAGGGTAAAAGCTCTGACCAGTAACCAGTTTGGTCGCGTGACTTTTGATCTTCTCGAAAGAATTTAAGCCTTTCGTGGTCCAAGGTTTCCATACCTGGATTGTGAACTTCAACTTCGGCCGCACAAATGTTCCAAAGACCTCAGCAAAGCAGTCTTTATCGAAGGCACAGAAAGCCCTTTTGACAAGATACAGGATGGACATTGCAGACTTGGCTACTTTTGCGCAGTGCAGCGAGGGCTTTAGAGACGTAGAGATCCATACTCCTAAATCTTTCTGCGCGTCCACTTCTTGAAGTTGGATGCCATTTAGGCTGTAAATTATGGGGTTCTGAGAGCTGGGTCAGCCAACTCGTAGGATACTGCATTTCTTCTCGTTAAACGGCAAAAGCCAGTCTTAAGACCAAGTTTGAAGACGGTATAGGTTTATCTGCAAACGTTCTTCGACACCTGAATTTCTGATGACGTTCCAAATCTGAATTTCATCAGCAAACATAGCCACATCGCAGTCCAGTTCACGGACGGAGTCATTGACGTATATAATGAACAGTATAGGGCCCAGGAGAGAGCCTGGAGGGACACCGCTCTCGACTGCAACTTCTGCCGACTGCTGGTCACCAATGTGGACAGTTTGGGAGCGGCCAAGTAAGGAGCTTTGAATCCACTTCCGCAGATTTCATTGAACACCTATTTGGCTGAGTTTGGCAACAGTCGTTGATGTGGGACGCTATCAAAAGCCTCATTGAAGTCGATGTAGATTGCATAAAGCGGATTTTGTCCATCAGTAGCAGTTTATTTTTGAATTGTTCAGCGCATGCCTCCAAGCTCCTTATTGGTAAAAGGTAGCTAAAGTGCATGGACAGAGAAAAAAATGGATGAAAACACTTCAATTTCATTGTTTCAAGTGAAGAGCGCAAAACTGGTGGATATGAACTACTAATAACTTATGACTACTTGCTTAACACGAGTAGTCTAATACATATGTGGATTAAGTATGCGTATTAAGTATGGATACTATTTTCACTCGTGATTCAGATTTACTATGGTCAATGAAAAAGTCTGAGTGAATGGCGAGTAAAGAAGGCGATTGCTACAGTGAAAATTTACTATCACTATAAACCAATCAGCATCTCCGCGCCGAGCTTACTGTCGGGCACTCTCTGGACCCCCTCGGAAATGTTGGTTGCACGGTTTTACCTGGGTTCAGCAGCTTAAAAACTCGACTGGGTGGTGTGGAACAAACGTCTTTGGCTTGTCGTTGTAGCATGATATCCAGGCATCCTGCATTTCTTGCAGTTGGTGCTGTACAAGACGGCGACTTTTGCCGTAGGCTGCTTTCGTGGTGTCAGTGGGGCAATCGACGTATTGGTTGCGTAGGTGATTATTCTCAGCGATAAGAGTACGGATGGCTGCATTATTTTCATCGAACCAGTCTTGGTGGGGGCGGGGCGCAGGCCCAAGGATGCGTTTGTCAGTGGATTGAACAGCGTCCCGTAGTTGACACCATCGATTCTTGACGGAAGTGTTCTCTTCTACGACTGGGAGGTTATCCAGCTGTTGGGTCAACCCGTTTCTGAAATGCAAACGGCTGGCAGACAAGTTTATCAAAGCAGTATTACACTTATTCGGAGGTCGCTTACTTTGGGGTCTTCTGCGTGGCTGGAGACGGATCCGCATCTTGGAGATGATGAGACGACGATCGGTATCACTATCGGCACCCAGCATTTCCGTTGTCACCAGACGTCCTGTTGATTGCTTCGCCGTACGAGAACAAAATTCAAGAGGTGCCACTGACGAGATCTGTGGTGCATCCAGGTCGGCTTGTGCTGCAGCATACACTGACGGGAAAACTCTGGCCCCCTACGTTGCTGCTCCTCTTGTACGCTTGTGGTTGTCCACATGAGACGGTGCATAGTGCAGGTTCGAAGGAAATACAGGCCATTGCCATTGAGTCCTCGGAGGCCGTGGGGTCCAAGCACTCCTTTTTCAGGTGGCATTATATATGCCGACGTAGGCATTTATGTCGCCAAGGACAATCAACTTGTCCACCTTCGGCACGGAGGCCTGGAGGGCGTGCAGGTCTTCGTAGGATTTTTTCATTGTCTTGTCGGAGATGCTCATTTGAGTAGCGTAGACACTTACGATGGTAGTGAATTTTCCGTCCCAGAGAGGCAAGCGGAGACTCATCAGGCGTTCGTTGCGGCATACAAGGTAGTCGCCCAAAAATGTCCTTCCGGATGGCAAATCCGACGCCAGCCTCGCATCGCTCAGCCGCCAGACGGCCCACTTAAAAGAAGGTGTAGCTGGCACCCCCCTCGTCGACGGAACCTTCGCCGGAGAATTGGGTTTCATGGAGTGAGGTGGTGTACCGGGCAATTTATGCTGTTCTCTAATTCGGTCGGATGCTCCTCGGGGTTATCTAAAAGGGAACGAACATTACAAGCGCTGAAGATGAAAGGAGTAACCTGAGCTCACTGAGCTGCTTTGTGAGCTCTGGAGGCTGCCCTGCGGGAAGGAAACGGGTTTGTGGGAGGTTGGGTAAGCGAGAGGTTTTGCTTTGCGTTTGTAGTGTTTCGACCGCGTGTATGTTGCCTGACAGTCATGGTCAGCTGGCAAATTTCATAACCCAGCGTGTTCGGACATCACCTTTTCTAGGTCCATCAAATCTCTCACGAGGGGTAGCAGCCTTGCTCCTACGAAGGACTGCCTTTCACAAGTAACTGCTGCCGACCAACACCATAGGCCACGATTGATTTGGTGTCGAAAGACCAATCGGTTACAGGCCACCTATAACTTTGCTGTCACGCCGCCATCGGCCTTCTAAGACCGTGGTGGGGGGGGGAATTATTTGGGGAGTGGGGGTGGGAACAGCAGTACGTATCCTAGTTGCAGTAGTGGTCAAGGGGACAATGTCTCCAGTCATACTGATACGCATCCTAATGCTGTAGCATCTGACCACTGGTAGAGTTACCACTATGAATAGTGTTGTTACTGGTGTTACTGGTGAGACAAAACTCTACTAAGACTAAGAGTACATGTCATCGCAGTGTGACGACTATTTGGGTAGGCATCACTAAAATGGGACGAGGTGACTGTAACTATAAGGCAATGAAATGGTAGGTATAGTTGTAGAGACAACATTAGGGAAAGATCAGAAAAAGTGACAAATAAGAAATATCAATTAGAAATATAATAACATCCAATAGATAGAGAATCAAACATGCGTACGCATACAGAACATACATATTTACGCATAAAAAGCAATGGTTACAGTGTAAAAACTCGCAGATCTCGATGTGATTACCCAATAAAGGCATGGTTACGGGAGTACTTAAGTGCTTTAGCAAGTGGTAATAATGCTAAAAGCAACTAGGCGTAGCAAGTGTAGCAAAAGTGTAGTATAGAGCAAAGGAAATAAAACAATAAAGTACAAACAGACAATGGTACGGTATACAGGAATTAACTGCATTCCGCCAACTACGCCTTCTATGATACTTATCGCTGCAAGCCGTGGAGATACCGGGCCTGGGGATACACACACTGGAGACCATCACTTGGTATAGCCCGCTGATCGACGCGGGGAGCTGGGGGTTGGCAGCCAGGCAGGACCTAGCTACGGGGAGCCACAGGCGAGAGCTGGATGCCAGCCATGGACGATAGGCGTAGCCACCACCTACGCGCGAAAAGATGATGCGGTCAGCCGTGACCTTCACAGTCAGCCCCCAGCTGAACACCCGATGCTCCCCAGGTCTGTATAACCAATGTCAATATTACAGTCTGGCTAAGTTTACGTAAGTTACCACCTACTGTAATTAATAATAATAATAATAATAATATGTTTATTATGCCAGCTTACAGGCAATTGTAAAGAGTTTGTAATGCACCTCTTTGGCGCCTTCCGACACCTCGAAGACCGGAAAAAACCTAAAACAAACTCCCTATGTTGCGGCCAGTATTGGTTTTGTTTCAGGTTTTTTGTTTTGTCCATACTGGGTGAGATAGGGAGTTTGTTTCAAGTGAAAAAAACCTGCCTTCAAAGGTATGATACAAACGGAATAAATGTACAGTTGTAAGCTGAGTTGACTCATCAGCAGGAAAAATGTTTCATATCGTTTGAAAACATTAGTTCCAGACGGAGAAGTAAGAGAGAATTGACGTTGTAGCTTACTATACTAACAGCCTGGATATTTGCTTAAAGTTCAGGACATGTGTTTCGCCGATATTCTGCCACTGCTTGACACAGCTGCGACGGCCCAGGCTCATCGCTAGGTCCCCAAGCCTTCCTTATCTGCTTCTTGATTGATATACCTATTTTGAAAGTAAATTTTTTTAAATCCCCAGAGAAATTAATTTCTGATTGCGGTATATATCAGTATATTCAAAGTTAATTGGCAAAAATCAAAAATTCAACTACTAAGTATCCTTCTTTCTGCCCTTGCAGCTATGAGTGAATGTCAGCTGAAGGAGGTGAGGTGCCAAAGAATGCGATTGTGGCAGGCATCGCTTCTAATGGCCAACCTTTAATCATCGCCAGAGCCCTTGTAAAGGACGAAATTCGTGGAGGCAAGGTGTCAAAATTAGTTTCTCTTAAAAGTCTTCTCTCTAATTTTTTATTAACTACAAACATGGGAGCTGTACGACTCGACTGCAGACTGCTTTCAATCACAATATGTTTACTACTGAGCATTGTTCACTAATGAACGGCAGATGATTCGTGTTGATTTAGGAGTTACCTCTTACGAAGAAACAAAAGCTTTGCAGTAGCCATGTCCTTCTTGCCTAGAACGCACACCTGAGTGCTAGACCCATTAAGCAACGACCTGATTACTCACCCAAGAAAGCGTGCTGGGATCTCCTCAGGTTTTAGGATGAAGTCAAAGATACCATCTCAACTTAGGCGGCTGAGGGCCGAAATTAGTTTGGCTAAGCAAATATTGACGCGTGTATGATTTTATCTGTTTATGGACTGCAAATATGAATACCTTGTGATAGATCATTGGTGTTTACCCACGGACGCAAATATGTTTGTGGTTGGATAGTAACTAGTGTACCTCTTCATTTAAAAAGGCTTTTTCGTATTCATTTCAAACATTCTGCCTTTTAGCTGCACAATGGCCATTCACAAGCTTATATGCTGTAGGCGGGCAGTGAGCATCCAGTGAAGGACTATGAAGTCCTGGTTTGAAAAAAGGATTCAACAACACCAATGGCTGCGCCCGGACATTTAATTGTTTTTCTTTCAATAAGTTTTTCAATAAATAACCTCTGCACTGTGTTTTTTGAAATTCTTAGATTAGCATCGGGCTGTTAAAACAGTTTCAGCCTGGCTGCGTTCCAGTTATCTGCGCTAGTTTTTTAAACTCTGC
Organism: Ligula intestinalis; assembly: GCA_036362985.1. Lineage (NCBI taxonomy): Eukaryota > Metazoa > Platyhelminthes > Cestoda > Diphyllobothriidea > Diphyllobothriidae > Ligula > Ligula intestinalis. The sequence continues at coordinate 16,130 of JAYGXS010000397.1, forward strand.
AAACATTGTAATTTTACGATTGAGTTGTCATCTAGGCAAACACATGCTTTCAGCCATTCGTCTTCAGGCCAGTATAATTGCAAGGACTATAATGGTCAGTTATATATTATGTAGTATTTAAGTGGTTGCGGGTTTGGAGGAGGGGGTGCGAGGTGTAATTATTCATCGTGGTGTTCTGGTCTTCTTAACACCAGTTGTTTTGACACTGCATGCGGTGCATAATCAAGGTAGCAGGCGTATTTGCGTAGGCTGAAAAACATGACATCAGGCTGAGCAGAGGAAAGGAAAAGTTTACCAACTTCAAAATTGCAACGATTTACCCAACAAATATTCGGTGCTGAGCCCAAACTTAGCCAAAGCAAGTCGCCGCTTGGGTAAAATACAGGACACTTCATCATTTTATGCCAAAACCACAAAGTCAGATCATCATTGCTGACGCAAAGAATCAGCACACAAGCAAAGGCATCAATCATGTTTTTCTTAACGTTTAAATTTTACGACAAACCTTATGAACAAACTGTTTCTGCTCCTTTTCTGAAACTATGTTTTTGATGCTGAATCCGCGACAGATTTTGAAACGTCAGGCGAATAAACATATTGTCACAGCGATCGAGTCATCATCTGCTTCTTCCTGGGATTCACATGTTAGCTCGTATTATGTAAGGAGTTTAGTGTGACAGAATGCTAACAACCTTGCCGACTCTCCTTCGTCTTCATTCCGGCCACCGGCTGCGGCAATGATTAATTTGCCAATGCAGGCTGCTTTTAAGATCATATGCCTTCGTGGTGATTTCACCTCACCGCACGCGATGGTCCTAACCTCTGGAGAGGATCCAGGCGCGTACGAGCCTGAGCGCGTGCCAACTAGTCGCAGTTCTCCAAGGGCCACTTTGGTTCGCCACTGCAAGTGACCTTTTTTCGACGCACGGAATAAGGCCATAGTCGAAAGTGCTCGACAATCACTTATAAGCCGCTCTCATATCTCAGACAGTGAGTTGCAACACGGAATGCTAGGTCACTGCCAGTCCGCTCTCGATTACCAGACCTTGCCTTGAGGCGGGACAAAACAGCGCGCTTATGATCAACCAGCGGCAATTTCCACTCAAAAAGAAACTCCAGGTTTCCCATACAGTAATGTCCTGGTGGATTCCAGCCTTTCGTATCTGTTGTTATGTTCTTCCTTTAAGGATTCCAAAGAGCGTAATACGAAGGTGATAACACAACTTTACACAGTTAGATTATCCTATACCTACTTTATATGTCCCAGAGTGGAGCCTGTCTAATGGAAGACAAAAAGAGAGGTAGCATTTTTTCATGACGTGCTTCAACGGAAACTTGACATGCCTGTGTATAATGAACTAGGAAAATTATTTTACTACAGGACAGACGTGTCGCAGCTCTTGCAAATAGGGTTTAAAAACCAAAAGCAGCCTCCTTTCCATTATAAAAATGTGCCGCATTTCAAAAGACGCCTTGGAAGATTTCGCATAGGGCACATAAGAGAAAACAGTGGGGATGGACTTAATTAAATATCGCACATATAACACTACCTTAATGGAAAGATGTGAGCCTTTATATAAGACTATAATTTGGCCTAAAAATCCGTGTTCAATTTTAATGCTGAAATATACACGTCGGAAAAGCAAAAATATTTTGACAATGAAAATTTTTTGCGTACTATAAAAATATTTTTGTGCAGGGTTTCCTTATAATAGACCTGAATTTATGAGGCAATTGACAATCTTATAGTACATAAATGGGTACTTTTTCAAAGTGCAGATATCCCAGCAAGCAGAAAAGAAACGCTTCCTGTATATGGCATTCAGACGTTAGTGCTATAATCGGGGAATACGGGGGAACCCGTAAATCCTGAATTTTTGGGATTACATTTTATTTCGATCTATTACGCCCCTTTAGGAATTGCCTCTTGGGCGTGCACAGTTGCTGTCAGTTTGCCCTGCTGGACGCTAAGCTGCCAACATTACTAGAACGTCGATTTCATGATCACGAAAGTTCGACCATAACTCGCCGTATGCAATACTACGTACACTAGCCATCTTGCCTTTTTGTGTTAATAAATTCACATTGGTGCTTCAGCGGACACTTGATCTTGAGAAGAAGAAGAAGACTCGATCACTAGGACAATATTTTTATTCATCTCCGACGGGTGTTCAGAGAAAATGGCTTCCACTCAACTTCGTCAACCGGTGCTTTCGCAAACGAGCTTGACAACAAAAGTGCACCGATCCCAAGATTTGGCGTTCGATCCCGACTGTCAAAAAACGTTTCGGAAGCAGTCGGCCGCGTTCTTGCACCACTTGGAGTTGGAGTCGCAGACAGGCCAAAGGCCACTATAAGGCATCAGATAATGAAGCCAAAAGACCCACTGCCACGGCAAGAAATATCAGGGGTCGTCTACAGGAACTGGTGCAGTTGCGGTCAAAGCAAAGATGTCGGAGAAACTAGCAGACTTCTCAAGACGTGAATTGCCGAACACGCGGCTGCAGTACGGCGAAATGATGCCAATTCTCAAGTTGCGGCTCATTCGACGAGACCCGGCCACACCTTCAAATTTGATGAGGCCAAAATTCTCGCAAGAGGTGACAATCGAGTGAGCCGAGAACTACTTGAGTCATGGTTCACGGGCCCCCAATCCATCAACCAGTGCAACCATTTGCCCAATCCATATTCAATCCTGAGATTCAATCTGGCCAAAGCAAGCCATCACTTGAGGAACGGGCAGGCCACCGCCTCATCGTACGCCAGACGGCCGAGCAATCATCAAGCCCGAGCTCACCGCCCGTGACGAAAGTTCAACAGGTCAGAGCCCGCGTGCCGTCCAACAAGCAGTCCACGCACAAGAATGCAATTAACGTTAATTGTCGCTGTATGCTTGCAGTAATGACTATGTCCTATAAATACTGCAAAACGTCTGTGCATACTTAACCTTTCTGCTACTCATGTCTCTGATGACGAATCCGCGATGGATATCGAAACGTCAGGCGAATAAACATATTGTCCCAGCGAAAAGGCGAATCAACTTATCGTCCCAGAGATCGAGTCTTCTTCGTCTTTTTTTTCTTCTTCTTCTTCTTCTACTTCTTCTTCTTCTTCTTCTTCTTCTTCTTCTCAATCGCTTATTGGGACACGGATGTTCGCTTGTATTGACACTTGGTCTTGTTATGTTATTATCCATTAAGTTGAGTTGAAACTTCCTGAAAGCTTTTTTTAAAGAAAACAACACGTTAGTTAATTTCATAGAGAGAAAACAGGCAGACTTTTCGCCGATTCGGAGGTACCGGATACATAAAAGCATGAAAGTGAAAGCACATTCATTCATCTGATTCCCGATTACAACCGAGTAAGCAGGGAACGCGTAGACTAGAGGGTGTGTCCTGAACACACAGACCAAATATTTTGTGTTCAAATCTCGGGAGTGCCGACCCCAGAGATTGGGTATGACTGGCTGATGATGGCTCATAAGCCAGAAATGGCTTAATGGTCTCCCTTTGCTTTGTCGAATCCATTTTATTATATCACCTGGTCACCAAGTGACGGTCCGGAGGGTTTGCCTTGCGAGCTATTGGGCAAATCGGAACTTAATTGCTTCTCTACTAGGTCAGTGAAAGCACATTTATTCAAGTCCTACTCTATTTAGTACTAAGTAAACACTTTTGCTTTTTATGCGTCATGCTATTAAAAAGGAAAATAACATAAGGCGAAAATGTTTGAAATTATCTCTCCCGGAACCAAAAAACAATCCAAACTGACGGAAAAGTACGTGGAAATTAATGGAGGAAATCACACTGTTTCCAAGAAAAAGGAATACATTTAGATTAAAATATTTCTTATCTCCAATTTAAGACGTTCTTCTTTACGAGGTTTGCTTTTAGAAGGCCTTCTAGTGTCTGAGGGGACATGTTTTTTTTCAATGGCTGCACGGGTTCTGAAAACCTGGGCCACGCCCAATTGAAATTCAACTACAAAAACCACATGAAGACATAGGCACTTGATTGGTAGCCACGTTAGGAAAGGGTTGCTATCCACGCGCAATCGATAAAAATGACTTGATTACCGTCCTTCCCCGTGTATGCACATTAATTCTACGTCAAGCTGCTAAAAGGCGTAGATTCAACGATAAAAGAATGCAGAAACAATTTGTACCTCTGCGTGCTACTGGTAACAACAGTCAGATTTCGCAAAAACCCTTAACTTTCTGTGTTTTAAAGACAATTCCATATTTTCAAAAGGGTATGGTGGTTCTAATTTGTCACTAGGGCCACCCCGGATAAAAACATTTCAAGCAAAACCTTTTCAAGCTGTCGCCATAACAGTGCCCACGCCTTAATTACAATTATGGCCCTATTGCTTGCGTGGCGGTGAAGGATGGACAGGTTTGTAAGCAGACAGAAACATTTTCACTGCAAGAACAATACTTAATAAATGCAAGTAGCATTGTATTTTTATGCAGTAGATGGGAAATTTTAAGATACAAAATATGCATGCGTGGCTTAACGTGCTTTTGAGGTTGTTGATGTTTTTCATGGAACAAACTTGTGGCGCAAAATGCTGGTGACTGTAAAATAATTCAGCTTATATATATTCATTGAATAAAACGTTAACCCGATTAGTTCATTACCTGCGTTTATGATTTTCAAGAAATATCCGATGGTACGAAAGGCTGCGGTTCTTACCTTTCTGTTTGTGCGCAGTGTACTATAATATCACGTTAATAAATACCAGAAACTTTCAATCATATCTCTTCACAGAATGGTGAATTAATTTCATTCAGGAGATTGACTTAAGTGCTGGTTACTGATAGCGCATTATTGTCGGAAAAGAAGAGCACTAGAAGTTTACTTATTATATTTTGAAAATTTGCTGTGATGTTTGGCCACTTAATTACGTATGTCACCTTTTTGGCTGAAGATTGTGTTATCCCACCGATAATAGACTGTAAACAAGCACATACATGAATACTCCAGGCATGATGGCACGTTCCTCTGCCAAGCCGCAGGGAAAAGATGTCAAAAATGTCTAGAAAAGCCCGCTCGCAGTTTTTCTTCCATATATGCACATTGCACCCTCTTTGGGTTACTCAGAAGTATATAGAATACACACAAAATAAACCTTTTTGTAGAATATATTGTCACAAAAACCATGTGTTGCAGAAATCCTTTGCAATTCGGCATTTTGAAGGCAATTTAGTGATTTCGGATGGGCGACATGTTGTGAATTGTAAAAAATTGTCTCCAAAAACGGCCATCCCGGGACAACAGACCGGCAGCAAATAAAATTTGAGGAAGACACTTTAAGGGCAGTGTGTGGAAACTGTCCACTCCAAAGAGGCATATTGCTTCCATGACGGCGCAACGTTTCCATCTTTATGCGGAGAATACGAAATAATATAAAAGCACTACCTATGCATGTATGTAACATTTACTTTTATGCAAACCCTGTGTAGATTTCACGTGGTCCAGATTGTCAAGAGTAAACAACGGCTAAATATAATTCAGCAGGCCCAAATACATTTCAGGGCAAACATTCACCTCTCATATCATTATAATACTCCCCCACTGTGTAAAAGTTCCTATTGGCTTTTCAATTTGGACATTTTCGCATGCAAACATATTGCATGTCCATGTTCATCGTGGCATCAAATCGCAGTCGCTAAGTAATGTTTACCCGTATTTTGTTAACTGTTATCGAGTGTGTTCCTGTGCCAACACTGTTTATTTCCTTGGTTCATCTCACCTCCATCGCCACTCTTATCACCGGATGTTATCCTGTGTCAATACCGGTTATGCCCCACATTAACGTGTTTGAAAAAGAAAGCAGAACAGGATAACAGTTTTGTTTGAACATCAGCGTTGTCTTCTTTCTTTGGTAGCACGTCTCGGCCAACAGAAGAATTTCGGGTCATCAGTAGCGCATCTCCAGCAACAAATGCCGCTTTAAGCGGTGTCAGCAGCCTTTAGGGCCAGCAGTCATTGCTCCCAATTTGTTCTTCACCAGTGGCCGTGCCCACGCTTGCTCACGCACGCCTGTGCATCTGTCCTCAGCGTGACCTCCAGACGTCAGTAAGATTCCCTTGTTCTGATACGCTCACGATTGCCGGAGTGATAGATTGCGTTCGGGCTGTCCCAACATAAACGAAAATCAGGTCACTACTTTGCATTCACAAATGCAGACAGAAAAGATTCAGGCAATCCAGTCTTTTCATATATGCATGTAGTAGGAGTTTCAATCGCTCAGTTTACGCAAATATACGCTACCTTAAGTAATATGTTGTATTTTGAGATCTATGGCTGCATGCGATAGTGTCATTTGCGCCGGGCAGCATGAGTTTATTTTAATTTCTTGCGTGATTCACCTACATTCTGTTTCGAAATATACATTTGTCGCTGAAGACCATGCAACTATTATACGTTTGTCAAAAAATTGATTATAACTCCAAAACCTGTGTTAGCAGTAAGGAAAAGTAAGCAATAATTATGAAAAGCGTTAGGCGTATAAGAACTTAAAAGAACTATAGGAAGTACCAAGCGTTCATTAAGATAAATAAAACTTTCTCGATGATACATATGTTCTGGGGACATACAAAAGTGCTATAAATTCGAACAATAAATTTAGAGATTTTCTGAACTCGAAAACTTGAAGCAACTACTTTCTCCATAAAGAAAGACATTTTCCTTAATCAAAATATTCTGTACATTTTATTGTTTCTGGATTAGTGTATATTAAATGTCGTGGAAAAGTGTGTCATTATATTCTTCGTTTTCAGTGTCTTGAAAAATTGATAAATTGTGCACCTGTTTGACGTTTACACATTCGATATGCAGAAAGAGCACCTACCAAGTGTGATTAAACTCATGGCGTGAAGCGGGCGTTTGTAGCTTAGCGGTAGAGCATTAGCCTCCAGCAAAGGCTTTCTCTGATGCGCGGGTTCAAATCCCGCCAAACGCCTAGAGTTTTTCACACCTGGGTCAACTCAAATTAAGCAAATCTGCCAAACCAACTTAATAATTAAGTCAGCCTAGCAGTCATTCTGGTGGATTCTAGATGATTGCTTAGGAAATCCTGCTTGGACAGTCAACTTTCTCCCGGATTGGTGGATTTCATATGAGCGAAAAGTTGAGTGGGTAATATCGATCCAAGTGTGATTAAACTCATGGCGTGAAGCTGGCGTTTGTAGCTTAGCGGTAGAGCATTAGCCTCCGGCAAAGGCTTTCTCTGATGCGCGGGTTCAAATCCCGCCAAACGCCTAGAGTTTTTCACACCTGGGTCAACTCAAAACTCTTTAGTTAAAAAACAGTTATTGCTTAAAGGTCACATTCCTATCCACATATTCCGAATTCAGAAATTCCGAATGTGAAAATTTTATCACCATGGCTAACTTAGTCGCGGCTTTTAATTTTTATGAAGGTAGAATTTCTCAAGCTTTTCATTCCTTTTAATACCGACTCCATTTTAGCTACCAGTCTGCCAATTATATATGCATCTGATATTGTTTATTTTTTGAATTGCCTCTTAGTGCTGAATTGTGAAATTCAAATCCGTCGTTTCAACCGACCGCAATATATATTCCCATTCATTGGGCTCTGAAGCGTTGTCGTCACGAGGTTGCTTCTTTTTGCAGTTCATTTAAAAATGGTTGCAGGGAGAAGTAGAAAATGCAACCAATTGGAATACCGATGCGTTCTTTGAGCGTAGGACCAAAATGTTAGATATTTTTTGTCCGCATGCGTTGACTGTGGCATTGTCGTATTTTGCCAATCAGGTTGTATGCGCCAAGTTGACAAATTTCCTTACAGTGATTTTGGAGAATTATGTTCATTACTAAGAGCAGAAGGATTTCTTAAGTAATCAAGCAAATATAGCCTCGCTGATTAAGTCACATTTAAGCATTAAGGGATATATGTAGAATGGAAAAATAAGCAGCATCATTGTTCATCGAAGTCGGATGACCGAGTTCATTGTGGCGGCAATAGTTTAAGAAGACATTGATCAGGAAAAATGCGTTTGTTTTATTGTCAAAGAGGTAATAGTTGCAGCAATGCTTCTCTATATTAAGGATTGTCTTGGGAAAAGTCTTATGCAGCAAAACATTGCGGTCGAAATGGTCAAATTGACCTGCCTGATGGCTTTAAGTTAACATATAGGTTGGTCCTTGGCGCCTTGACATCAACGGAATAAGGACATGTAGATGGAAGTTGTGCTACCCACATTATAACTTTGCTGATGTTATGTGAATGCAATTATGCATTCCACCATGAGGAAGACCGCTCCCATAATAGCGAATTGATGTCGAATCACGATGGTTTCGTCGGTCACCGTCGCCTTAAGCAAATTCAAACTGGCCCTAATTTCTACCCACTCTCATTTCCCGGATGCTAGCGTCAACTAACATGCAGACTATTTGTGCAAGCAATATATGGTTGGTATGAAAAAGCATAGATATTTACTGTGTGCTGCAATATGTTAGGTCAACAAAGCATACACAAATTTGAAGTGCTTCAAGATAATTTATACAAATACGGCCGCTAGGGCTCTTCATGCTGAGTGCACGTTTATCATGATGAACGTATAATGAACCAAGGAAAGGAACATTTATTTTTTAGTCAAATAAATATTATGGCTGTTAAATCCTGCATCAAGCAAATTTTTCGAAATATCGATAAGCACTCATAAAGTGGCATTAGATAATGTTTGAAAACATAGAAGTGTAAATGAACAACCCTAGGCAAATGTCGTTCTTAAATTTAAATATAAGAAGTACTACTTATGTGTAAAGAAACATAGAGTTTTCCTTATAATCCTCACGATGCTCACCCGAAAAAAAAGCTATTAATCATAACAATAAACGTAAATGTTTCATGAATTGCAATGAGATACTACTAAGCTTTCTCAATAATAGGAAAACCCTTTCCTTTATTAAAATATGCGAGACAAATTGTTGTAATGTAATTAAAATAACTCACAGACTTCATTATAAATATTCTCTTAGGTTGGATTTTACGCAAAGGATCGTTATAATATATGACAAGTTTTGCTTCCATCCTTCAAATATGTAATGCGGCAAAGAATGCGCTTAAAGCTCTTTCTCTGCAATATGTGGCTAAAACTTCACAGATAAGAAAAAAATATTTTTAAAACGAATCGATTTCTTGGTTCTCAAAGTAAATACAATTTCATAAACTTGGTTCCGCTTACATTTTACTTATTTTGGACTACCTTCTCCGGTTCTGCAATAGCTATGTTTTAAATTAACGTTACTTTTTTGAGTGCTTCTATAGGAACATACTAAATTATAAAAAAATTATGCTACTCCATAGTTCAAACCATAGGATTTTCCACTTTCGTCATGAAAGTGACAAGATTTTATACAGGTGCTGTACATTTTGCAAATTCCGGAAAGCATATGTGATGAATAATTTTAAGTGAAAAAGACAATGTACATGACAGGGTTATTTCTGACAACCATGTACCATTGCATATCAATATGCCTGATCATGTTATGGCCAGATAATATAGGCAAAATAGCTACACTATAAGCCTATGCATCTTTCCACCGCGTTACATTAACGGGTACTTGTGACGGTTTAGTTCTGTCCTCTACAACCCTAGGAGAACATGTGGAAGTAAGTAGTTGACTTTATAGGTTTTGGATTGCAGTTTTTAGTACTAATCTAGATACACCAGCTTCTTAGCTAGGACACAGTCGAGGTCTGTAAATTTGGCTGTGCTTTCTACTTTGGACGCTGCGGAAACATCGATGAATTTTAAAAGGACCGAAAATGAGATCGTACAACATGCACTTGGGTAGACTTAATCAGGTTTGGGGGACCATGCCGCCCTACGTTATCTGCAATGTGCTCAAGGCTATGCGCATCGTGGACCATGTGTTCCTCTCCAAAAAGGATACAAAATTACGAGTGAACGGTTTTACCAACCATTTGCAAAAATATATTACTTGTTCAAGTATCAGCGGACATTGGTGGTCTTATAGCTGTAAGGACCAATAAAAACAGGTCACAGTGATTAACAAGCAGAATATCAGTTGGGACTGCGTCGAGAAGAGAAATTTGTCAACTCAAAAATCATGTAAGAAAACATTTACTAGAATGAGCTCTGCAGTATGCTCTACCAAACGATCGTAACCGCTGCACCTTTAGGCCAGTTGATTGAACGTGTGTCCGCAGCTGTGAAACCTTGATTTGTCAGCTGCCTGGTCTAGTAAGGCGCCGAGCCCGTAAGGTAGTGGTAAGTGTTATTTCCAGTTAAACAAGTTGGAAATTCTCAAGGTCAATTTCAGTTGACTCTTTGCTAGACCCCAATTAAATTGTCTCCATTCTACGAAAATCTGTTCCAGTCTTCCTGTAAACTGCGTGCCCAAGTCCACTTCCTTTTACAAGTCTGTTCCTCTTGACCATTGTTGTTTCTAGTCAAATGCACAGTGGTGTCAAGACTACTTCCCCAGCCAAGTATCAGTGAAGTGACACTTGAATACTGGCCCCAACTCTAGTTCGGCCCTTTTGTCTTTTAATCGAACTTTTTCTGCAATGCTTCCTCGCCCACTTCATCAAGTGACGAGGGTTTCAAGGGCTGCTTGTTATTGCCTCTGCCTTTCCATCTGGTTTGATCACAGATGTCACCGCAGCTGACGACACATTGAGCGTGTTGGTCTTTAACTACAAAATATTGCGTATTTTAGCCTCTGGGGGCACTAACTCAGGGGTTAGGAGTGAATGCCCTATGACTGCTAATAAGCACAAATGACCCTTCTCGACTTCCTTGTTTGACCCAGATGGCAGCTTAAAATTAGACTTTTTAGCAAAAGGGACAAATTTGGCGAGCTTCAACAGCAAACGCAAGACAGTGGACGACGTATTGGGTGATGTCTGCTCGGCAAATGTCAAGTGTGGTCTTATGTGAGAAAGGTTGTGATTGGCTGTTCTAGACGTCGGACGCAGAAAGCGTTGCAGAAATGCGTTTTGAAATAAGCTAGTCACGACAACCATTCGTAAAGACGCTTTCTGCAGAGTAATCGATACAAAGCAAAACCATCCACTGCTTTAGCACCTGACATGTTTAGCGATCAATTGAATCTGGCGCAGATGCGGAGAAAGCAACTACATAGGAGAAACTGGATGAGGCTACTCGCACGAAGGTGACCGAACATCCAACGACAGGGAGGAGACAGGACGTTTACTCTCAGATTGTGTAGTGGACCAAGCAGCAACTTAAAGTTTCAGGAATATGAAATTCATTGATGGGCTGGCAACTGCATGCGCCATGACCTGTTTGGGTTTCGGTCCTCTCGTTTGCAGTTTATTTAAAAAACGCAGTGAGCTTGCGTCTCCATATTAAATGTCAATACATTGCCCAGACAGATCAATTATAAATGCCATCGGCCAAGGATCCATCACCAACGAGCCATATTGCTGCATCATGAGCACGTCAAATTGATGACCGGGACTCAGACTAGTGAGTTCATCATCGCATCGTATATATGACCAACGGCGACCACAGCAGGACCTGTTAACTAAGTAGGCCTGTACTTGCATGAAAATCTTGTCGTATAATTACTGCACTCCTGGGACCCTCTCTGATAAAGGACTAAAAAAGAATGCAAAATTTGATGCCAATAAACGCCACAAAAAATTTATACAATCTTCTTCTACTTTTGACACCACATACATTTAAAGTTTAAGCAGTTCGTTCAGCATGTCTGCAAGAAGCTGCTGTCGAAACACGTACTGAGGTTATTTTAACTGTTGGCCTTTGGCAGGCACATTGCATCGGTTACATGATATATCCTCTTAGAAGGTAAACTGCCGTGTGAACCGTGGGTCATTGAGTTCGTCTCTAAGTCTGTATTAATGTTTTAAATTTACGGCTATTGACCAAGTTTGGAGCGTTAAATTCTTATTTTGCCGCCTTTGGACGATTTTATCGACTTGGTTGCGTCTACGCGCAGGTGAAAATATGCAAACAGCACGACGAACGCTGGCTCGAGCCAATCAAAGCAAACATTTTTTCTTATGTCCTTTTAACTTGCCAAAACATGTTCTTC
>JAYGXS010000398.1:0-28079 GCA_036362985.1 Ligula intestinalis
GAGGCTGGCTAGATCAGGCATGATCACACCCGTAACAAGTGCAAGTACAAGGGGTAGATTCGGCGTGTTTGCCTTCACTATAATCAGCCACAGTCACTACTTGCTTCAATCGTGTTGCCGCTCGTCGAAATCGACGGTCAAACTGAATGGGCAGAACGCAGTTAATGGAACATAGTGAGACTCATTTGCGTGATATCCACCGCATCCTTCTCTATCCCACCATCCTCTGAGGGCAAGGCACTTGTAAGCGCCTAGAGGTGAACTCAAGCGCAGTGGCTGGCGAAGATAAACAGTCCGTCTAGGCTATCAACCCACGAACTGGTCGACCAAAATTCCGTAACTAAGGCGTACAACTAGATGTTTCTGGGAAGAAGACGACCCGATCGCTGACGTTTCGAGATCCCTCGTGGATTTATCATCAGAGACACAAGCAGAAAACGGTAGCAGCTACGTTTCTGCGTCAGATTACAGAAAGAATAGCCATTGCTGATGCCTAACATTTATCGCAGGGGGTTAAGTGATTCAAACCCTAGTGAATGCGATCTTCAGATCATGGTAGACGAGAAGTCACTGGAGGCCAGAATAGTAGGAACAGTATATTGTGTACACAGAGGAACGGAGCATAGATGGAAAGAGATTTGACTCGGAGAGCGTACGACCAGGCAGGAGGCCGGGCGGGTCCAAGTGCGGATTTGACCGCAGGCAGAAAGAGCGATTCACGCGTGCAGTGTTGGTATTCGTCGCCGGCCCATAACGGCATCTGTGATTGAATGATCTAGGCGTTGAGAACCGCAGTCGTGAGATTCTAGCGAAGTTAACTTCGACTCGAGCTAGTCACAACACCTTAACACTACTCCCAAGCTATGACCCGCACCCTCCCTAAACCGTACCCTGGTACATAGCGCTACCTTAACCATAAAGCTAGTTTTAACCCTGCATGGACTCGTCGCTTTAACCGTAACTCTATGTCACATGCATTTAGTGCAGGAACATCCGTGTAGCCGGGCCTAAATATTTCCTTGTTCTATCACACGGTAACTCTGACGGGAATTTCGTACGGATGAGAATGCCATTAAGGCCACATTTTGCTGGACCTGTTGTGGTCTAGCTCTCAATAGTTGGAAGTACCGAGTTACCTGGTCAACTGACAACCTTCCCATTCACGTCTTCCAACTCTTTAAGTTGATTATACTGAGGAGTGCCTTAATCTCCTGTGGGGATGAATTCCCTAGGGTCGGTCTCGTGCTGCCCTGTAGGTTCAAAGCATTGATTGTGCTCGGAGCACAACAATTGTCAGGCCAAATCCCGGGTTGTGTCAGCAGCAGCAATAATAGTAGAGGGAGTAGCATCAGAAACAGCGCCTCGGACGTATCTTGCACTCAGAAACGCGGAAAAACACAGTCTTCCAATGTCTGAACGACGTTAACACAATTAACGATAAGTCTTGAAATCCATGTTACAGGCAGCCAAGGCCTCAGCTGCTTCGTAAAATTTTGAGTGCACTGACACTAAAACAGTCGATTTTATTCAGCGGCAAAGTTCATTCGAAGCCACACGTTCCCAAATCATGTTTACTCTAGAATTGTTCATCCATGTCCCTACTGTTCATTGACAAAGTCGGCCGAATTCGCTTTATCCTGAAGAATCTCCGTGATTAGTTGTACCCAACTTGCACACAGTCAAACGCAGTCACTGAAACGGCTAAAGAAGGAGTTCTTCAGACATCCACTGGCATGTTGTCATTAGAAGGGGGTCAATGTTTTGATTAGTTCTACAAGAAGTACTTTTTACGGTGGCGTAACTCAGATGTGTAATCCGTTTACGCAGTTGTGTACTTTTAGGTTAGACAGCAATGGTGCAATCGGGTGCGCCACGACCCCAGCACGCATTAGATTTCATAAGAAAAAAGTTATTTTAAAAAATTGCCTCGCTCGAGTTTTACTTAAATAAAAGAACTTCGATCGATGACCAGAAAGTTAATTGACTGCTGAACGCTCACTGATCTGTTATGAGACTCTCTCGTCCTCTTGAGGTTCTCGAGCCCGACTAGTAGCTGGGGTCACAAATCAGAACGGAACAACTTGGTCTCCTAAGTGATCACTGAGCATTCATCAAGCAATGCCAGCATCCCCAATCTGAAACTGGCAAGACAATGCGACCGTGGCGCAGTGAGTAACAGTGTTGGACTCCTAACCAATAGTTTGCGACTTCGAGCCTTGGATGTATCGCGTAGTGTTAAGGCTACTAAGGTTGAACCCTAACAGCTGCGATCTTCCGGGCTGGGTTCCTTAGGGGATGAGAGAAGTCTTGGGAAGGCCAGTAGGAAATTTACTACTAAACGGCCGCAAAACCGCAGGCCAGCGGGCGGCGTCGGACGTGAGGTCTGCTCGGCATTCGTCACGTGTGTGAATCAGCCTGTGATTGGTTGTTACAGAAACCAGAAACAGCAAGTATTCTGATAGTGCACCTCGACTTGAGTTAGTCACGACAGGCGTTCACACCCTAATGGCAATGTTACAGAACCAAAGGAGAGAGTGGTTCCAGAAGAACAATGGTCCCACTTTCGTTCCAATTTGGTTACACTTTCGTCCCACTGCGCCGTGATTGCGTATATGGGCGGTATTCCGTGCACTGGCCAGGGTAGTCCACAAGCCGTCATCAAAATCGATGGTCGACCACCCACATACAAGCTCCTACGTCCACCTGAGAAAAACCCTACGCGCACGCACGCCTCCTGCATTTGCTACACCCCCTACCCAAATACGGTGCCTGTATTGATGCCTTGCTCTGGCAAATTTTGCCGGCGTATGCCTTGGGCGAAAAACCCGTGTTCAGCTTGGGACGGAATTTTACATAGCAAAATCAAGAAATAGGACTCTCCGGTTAGTGCGCCCGCTGCTTATTAAGCCCAATTTGGTCTGGGCCCGAGGTGGGCTTAATAACCAGTGACTAATGTATAAATATTTGGCTTAACCGAGTCTGCTCAGACTGCACTTGATGCACATAGTCGTCCCCTACACATCTACCCCAGACACCCCTCCCCCCTATTTGAACGCATGTGCCCTGAAGACGGGTGGTCGACCATCGATTTCGATGACGGCTTGTAGACTACCCTGGCCAGTGCACGGAATACCGCCCACATACACAATCACGGCGCAGTGGAATCAAAGTGGAACGAAAGTGGGACCATTGTTCCACTGGAACAACTCTCTCCTTTGGTTCCGGAACATTGCCATTAGGGCAAGTGCATTTCGTGTTGAGCTAGTCACTGCAGATGATGCAGCATTTGGGGTTGGGTATGACTGGTTAATGACGCCCAATGAGTCATAAATAGCCATTCAGGTTCCCATTTTCCTTGTCGGTAGTGCTCATCGACCAGAAATGTGTACTTATGTTTGAGCCGGAACCATTATGACTACCATACTGCATTGGCGCTAACCTTAGAACGGGGACTAACTGTTGTACTCAATACCGGTGGGTCAACCAGCCCTACCAACACGTTACCGTTAGGAGCCCAGCCTAACCGAACGCCAGCATAACCTTGGAGGAAGTCCTGAGGCGTCGTGCCTGTGACCGACTGTTAACAGTGATTCCTATCTCAATGCAGACTGCCTCAAAGTCATGTGTCCTCGCAAGTGAGCTGATCTCACGAGATGACCTTAACCGCTGGACCGGATATTCACTGACACACGTGCCCACATGCACGTGAGCACACGTGAACGCATCAGCCTGCGGTCATCCGGTAGGTGACCTTGTTCTAATGCGCCAATCATGAAACACTTGAACTCGCTTCACAGTCTCTTATAAGCAATTGTCGCATGCCATGCGGGGAGTTGCACATGGACTGACAGAGTCTTGCAGAAGCTTTCAGGCATGACTGAACGCAGTCTGGGCTTCACTCCGCGGCCACTGTCACTCGAGACAGCAACTCCGGGTTTTGAAGGCTTTGAAACCCTCATCCCGGTGGCGTCCACTTTTAAGCCCTTCTTTTTGCCTTCTTCCTTGTTAAAATTCAAACAAAGCGCCTGGGGCGGCACAAAAGTTAGCTTTTAGCAACATTACAACAGTGAAGTGAATCCTTAAACAGACCACAACAACCTGCAAGGCCACGAGCATATCGTCATGTAAAATGGTCTTTGGGCAAATCTTCCCTAGTTAACTCCTCATCCTCCTTCTGCTGGCATAAAAACCTCATTGGTTTTTCAAGTATATTTGACACCCGGAATGAGTTTTATTGTAGTGGAGATTGAAGAGAGCCAAAAATAATATAGCGCACTTGCGGAAAATTTATCCTTGTGGATTTACCCGTCGGGCTCATCCTTTATGAGCAAAGAGGGGTGATGTAAAAGCTAGCTCAAGTTTCGAATCTGTAGGGGTCTCAGTAGTACTTGTATTCAGATCAGTACAATCATCAAGCCAGATCCCAAGTTGGAAGTTAAAATGGCAGAAGCCACCAGAATAAGTGGTTCATTTTGTACAGAACTCCCAGTTGCTGTCCCAGGCGGCAGTGGCCATTGGCGGAGCCAGGGCTAGGGTTGACTGCGTCCAGCCAGACCTGAGAGAGAATGAAACAGCGGTGACAGCTGTTTCAGTAGGATTGAGGAGCAGGTTCAAGTTGTTGGTTATTGGTGTGTTGCAATTTACCCGAGGGGATGTTGCCTGGAGAGGTCTTTGCTGCATCGGCCGAGGGCTGGCCTATACGAGTGGCCCTTAGGCATGCGTGCTGATTTGGACGCACGTGTATACGCGGGTGTGTGTGTACGCGACTGAATAAGCTGAGATCAATTGTGGCGGGCCGCCGGAACGCCGAAGCACAGGGGGCACTGGCACAGCTGGTATCGGTTAGAGAGAAGCAGCTGAGAGGTCATGGCTCGGGGGCTATTTTAAACACCGGATCGTCTTCACTTATGGTCAATTCAGTTTTGTTGGCGGAAACGGAAAACAAATCTGCGCAGGCCAGAGATCGCTGTAAGACGGAAGGATGAATTATAAGAATGAATTGTATGTAAACTCAAAGAGGAACCGCTTCTATACCTTTAGGTTTGCGTTTTATTCCGAGGATTTGGGTTTAGGTTGTGATGGACAGCCAGCAGTGCTGTCCGGCTTCCTTGTTCAATGCCAACTGTCTCAATGCCATGCAACTTCGCAGGCAGCTGGTTCCAACTCGCTGACCTGCAGACCCTTGATGGACTTCCACTCGCACGGATAAGCGCACCAAATAGTGCGATTGCTCAAGGGCCATTTGAACAAGCCACCCTCCAGCCGACGCAGCGTGGGCCACTAGACACGACACCCCCTCAGATAATAAAACCCATAAATTGGAAGTTACTTGAACTGGCTCCACAATCCTATAAAAGCAGCTGCCACCACTGTCTCGCGCTCTCCCAGACATGACTGGAGGTAGTCAACACTAGCCCTAGCTTCGACAGTGACCACTTCTGTCTAAGACAACAAATTCGTGTTCCGTGCACTATAAATCCATCACTCTGCTGTCTTCTGGTTTTATTATCTGCAAAATTGGTCCGCAGTCTTTCCTATTTGGCTATCCACAAACGTGATGATCCCATCAGCCATCGAATCAGCCGAACCTGGCGGTCTAAACGTTCACCCTTGGTTTGACCCGCAGCGGACTGTCAATGATCTGGGCAGATATACCTGTTTTTCCAACCTGTCGGTGGACTCTGCAATCAGCAAGGAAGTCTCAGGCCGCATCTCCCACACTCGGTTCTGATCCAGGTGACCTCTGCAATGTTGCCCTATTGGTCCCTCCCCCCCAGAGCGGATCCCGGTTTTTCACTGTCTGCTCAAGACCGGACGTTTTTTTCTCCTAAACCCGATACCAGTATCAGTATCAGTATATTGAGGGTATGTAGGAAAAATTCCTTTGAGTGCCCTATTTGTACATATGTGCAGTGGTAGCAAAAAATTTGTTGCTTAGACTGTTGGCGAGGCCAGTTGTCCTGTGTCATTCTCCTTAAAAACCCCAAGGAGTTTTTCCACTGTCTGCTCAAAAATATGGATCACCTTATGGCTTATGACAATTGGCCTCGCCAACAAATTGAGATATAATTTTTTGACACCACAACACATATGGACAAATAGGGAACTCAAAGACAATCTACCTATATATCCCTTAAATATACTGATACTGAACATGGGATTTGAGCCGATGGTCGTAGTGATCTGGGTAAAAAACACTGCTCAGCCCCCTTCAAGGTGTTAAAATTGGCAACGTCCATATGCGGGACTATGCTCTCGTTCGTCTAAACTGGCCAATTCGCCTATCGCTAGTTTCCAAGACGTCTAAATGTCATTAACCACCGACAAGTAAACAGAGCCACGGTTCTGATCTTATAAATCCTACTTCTATTCGCATCCCATTTGGAGGAGGAGGTCAGTAGAAAGCGGCTGACGATTACGAATAAAGTTGGCGTCTTCTGTGTTTTTACCACCTCATTGAAGCGCAGTCCGAATTCTGTCGATTGAAACTGTCAATCCAGAGACACTAGTACAGTAGTCGCCGGTTATTAAGCCCACGTTTAATAGATCCAGCCGCTTATTAAGCCCAATTTGGTCTGGGCCCGAGTTGGGCCTAATAACCGGCGACTACTGTAGCGTTAAGTCATTCTTAAAGGAGAAACCCGGACCTTTCCAAACGGAAGCACACAATTAGCAAGTAAAAGCGCGTTTAATTAGGGTCTATGCATACGTACTATCTGCGGTACTGATCTCGCCCCCCCCCCTCCCCCTTCCATAGCTGGGAGTCAACGGCAGACTGCGAAGGATACAGGCGAATAAAATTCAATGCACACTAGTACATTCAAAGGTCTCGTTTCCACCTTAGCCTTTAATCACCTTGTCTAAGCAAGATCGATTTGTTGTGTCGCCGTCATGGTGTCGCAGGGCATCACGTGACGACCACGCCCTGCTCGCGAGCCATCACGTGGTGTGTGATCAGACGTGCCGCCTACGCGCAAGTGTCGCTGTTGCCATCACGAAAATAAGAAAGTAGTTAAACTGATTACCACTCTGCATGCAGAATCCCCAAGCGGGAAGATTATTTATGCAGGGCACTTGTCTTGTTCATTGAAAGGGGATACGGAACAATGCGGACTCAAGGCAGTATTTAGTGTCTAGGTGTTTTACCCCTTGTCTGTTAGTTATTTAGAAAAGTAGTAAAAGACAGGATTTATAATTTTGCTCGTTTTGTGAAAATCTCAATTTTATGACTGAAAAGTCCCACATTTAATCTATATCGAGCAACAAATTGAGACGAGAGAGGCCTTTCAGGCAATATAACGACAGCTCCCCCGTCGATTTCGACGATGGGCACCGCGTGCTCCGACAAGCCGCAGCAAACGCTTAAGCAAGCTGAAGCAAGCCGAGGCAGACACTGAGGCAACCTGGGCAAGCTGCACGAAGGCTACAACAAGCAGAAGCAACGCAGCGAACTACCGCGAATGAAGACAGGAGTTAAGGCAGGCTTGCGGAGAGTCTGCCCACACGCTCGCCACTGCCACCCCCGCTTCTGGTGTAAAGACAAAGTCAATAAGACCTGGGATAAGGGAGGGTGTAGGTGGCTGGCGCGAAAGTCACTCAACTCGCGCACACTTGACTCAGCCAACTCGCTAGGTAGGCTCCCGCTTGTGCGGGAGCGCCATAAAGGCCACCTTAAGAAGGAGCCATTGCAGCCTGAATCGCAGTCCTCCAACTCTTCACATACTCACATACAAACATGTAGCGGGTCGTGCCTGCCTGACTAGCTCGCGTCGAAGTGCACTTTCCCAAACGCTCACCGATGTGCTTTCTCGACGTCTCGGTCAGCCAATCATAGTTCTCGCATCTATGAGGCGACGAATGAGGAGCTCGCACGCGTGCCCGACGCAAGTTGCCTCTCTGCCCAAAATCTCCAGGCCGACCTACCCAATAAAAGATCTCCCTCTATCTGACCTCTGGCCCGACTACTCTAAGACCTGACTTGGGCCCTGTCAACCTACTGATCGGACCTATCTCTCCCAAGTCAATCTATTCTCCTCTTCTGTTGTGTACACAATAAAATCTTCCATCTACTCTGGACCTTTAAAGACTTCTCTCCTCAGCACTAAGTAACCATGGTCTGAAGATCGCAGTTGCGCGGTTAGACTCACTTAACCCCCTGCGATAAACACACGCGTACTAGAGGAGCAGCAACGTAGGTGGCCCGAGTTTTCCCGTCAGTTGGCAAACGCTCCAAGCCATGGCTTGTAGTGCACCGTGATAGATTCAAGTGCATCCATTTTTATCATAGTGAGGAAAAAAGCACGCTGAGGGTTGACATCACTCTCTCCCCACCGTCTGGCGGCCGCCTAGCCGCTCAGACACCTGAAACCCAGTGGGAGCGCGAACGCATACACCGACAGGGAATCAGAACTGAGAGAAAGTTCCAGCACCTACCAGGCCACAGGGACCGTAGTTTTCCTGAGTCTGGCATTGCATATGCATAAAGACGTTGGAGCTCAGAAGGGTGAGAGCAGCCCTGCGCGAAGCCTGGCCCAACACCCTTCTGAGATGGGGGTAACCATTCAGTTATCGACTGATAGGCACTACGCATACTCCGTTGCCGGTTGGCGGCCGTGGACGGGGCTTAAAGAGGAGTGAGAAAAAAAAGAGAGAGAGAGAGGAGAGAGGTCATATACGAGGCGCCATCCCACTATCCTAAAGGCATAAGCACATGGGTACTGGTTTCAACCGAGGCAGTTGCAATCCCTTAAGCAAAACCATCTCTATGCTGTCAAAAGACCTCGGCACGGGCAGTTTGTCTCCCTTGGCTAAATACAGTTGGGAATCGTACGCCGTCCAAAACCACGTAGAACAGTCAAACGCAAGCCGCGTGTCTACCCGAAAGACCTCACACAGCCTAAAGTAAGAACGTTCCCCCTACCCCGGGCGCTGCACTCCAACGCCCTTAATACCCTGACTTCGGCATGTACGAGAACAGGGAATGAAGTGATGACTTAAAAACTCCTCTCTTCCCCACCACGAAAACCGTATAACCACGTTACATAACTGACTACTCCGGACGTGAATGGCCGAGCATGCAGCGGTGGTGAGGAAGAAAGACGCAAACTCCCAGGTTGCAGCTCACTCAACAGGACCCGGCCACATTTTCAAGTTTGACGAGGCCGAAATTCACGCAAGACGGGACAACCCTGTGAGCCGCGAGCTGCTCGAGTCATGGTTACCAGGCCCTCGGTCCATTAACAAGCGCAACGATTTGGCGTTCCCATACGGTGTACTGAGAAATTTCCTGAGCAAGATAATCAGTAATGTGGGAAGGAGTGGGCGCAACAACAACTCTGACGACAGCGGGCATAATTGTCACGCAATTATAAAACCCGCATCCGACGCGGACAAGAACGCTGTGGCAATTGATAAGCAATCACCGCACCAATAAAGACCTCAAGCGGTGGCTACAGGAGCTGACAACTATAGTACGCATGCGGATGATTGCTGTGAACTATAAATACCATGCAATCTATGTATGTATCACCCCTTATCTGCGCATGTCTCAGACTTGTTCAGGATTACCTATGACTAAGGATTCCAGACGGAATCCGAAACGTCAGGACAATAAAACTCTTGTCCCAATAATCGCTTCTTCTTCGGAACTGCTTCCTGGAACTCGGATATTCTCTTCTATTGGATAACTGACTATCTCATTCTCCATGTCAATGTATCGGCTTGCTGATGAACGATCAAAAGCGACTTTTTAAAATTTTGCTCGTCTCTGTTATTTTCTGCGCCTCAGTACACCTTTCTTTGTCCTGTACATCTATGCGTAACTTTTGTCTAAACTGGAACAGGCTCACTCCTCTTAATACTTTTATTTCCGAAATTGTCACTATAACAAAAAGACGAACACCTTCTAATTTGTACCCCATTTCCTCATAAATGTACTGACTTGACGCGAATAATCGAATGTATATGTATGCTTGCCAAACTAGTCTTCTGAATTGTCGAATGGGAATTTTCTCAATTTGAAAGCAAACCATTGTTGCTTAAATTCGGGAAGAAAACATTTTGAACGCGAGATTACTTAAGTTTTCGAACGGCTATCCTCTGGACTAGAAAACAGTGTCAATTCTGTTGATAAATTTATCATACCGAGGAGTATTGAGAAGGCCAGATCGTTAGGAACAATGTGTTCGCTACAGAAGAGTTAGGCGGAAGTTATCACTGGGTCTGGCATGGCGTTTGACCGTGAGGGCCGTGTGGGGGCGCGCCGTCTACACGGCAGCCAACGATGCCGCCTGCGTCCGCCCCGCTCGGGACGGAATCCGGAGTGAAGTCATCGCCTTGAGGTCTTCGCTTTATGCAGCCCTGGAGGTGATTAATTGGACCGCGTGAGGTACGTGCAGCCGAGACGGGGCGTGTTAGTAGGTTGCGCCAGATATTGAGTAAGAGATAGACGGGGTGTCGGCAGTCAGCGTGGCTGCAGCCTTGGTGTGATGAGTCAGCGATCACGGGTTCCAACAGTGGCGCTAACGCCCACTACAACCCCTCGAATGTTATAGCATGCATACGCACCAACGACCGGTAAGACTGTTCAAAAGTACAGTGGAGCTTCGAGTGACGAGCAGCCCCATTTACGGGCATTTCAGGTCACGAGCGAGCCCCTCATAGAACATTTGTTTCAATTTACGAGCTTCCGCTCAGTTAATGACTTGTCAGTGCGCGCGTGTGTATCTGTTTGTGTCCGCCATTGAGTCTTGTTCTCAGGGCGTGCGTCCTCGGTCGCCCGCAGCCAATCAGTGAAATTATGCAGTTTGATTGGCTACGAGCTCTCGCGAGACTGGTGTCAAAACTCACTCAGAGGTGTAGTCTCTACCCATCCTCCTCCTCCTTCCCATCTCCACATCGTCTCCCTCAAGCTAGCAAAGACTCTTCACAAGGCAAAGTATAACTGAAAAAAAAACAATAATCTCTATATTTGTAAAGCTCATCTGTGGGCACGTCTGTGACTTTTTTGCATTGGCCAGCGTGAAGAGATAGGAGACAAAATATTAAATAATTTTGCATATTCAACTTCAGGGAAAAATGCCAATTCATAATTATCCAAACATGGCATGCTGTTGTCTAAGCTAAGGCCAAAAAATGGAGCTCATCTTGGAGAATTTCACAGGTTTTGCCCGCCTAATAGGCCAGACTAGATGACCTCGGACCACTTAAAACAGCACTTACGGCGGTCGCCGGCTAAGGTGAGCCAACCACCCCGGCTGCCTTCCGAGTCCGTTTCAGCCGCATTGACCTACTTCTGTGCCCTAACCCCGCTGTTTGCAGCAGGTGGTCACACGCCAACCTCCCCCCACAATGCCTCAGCAATTCCTCCGCTGAGGGACGTTTGACGGCGTTAGGGGGGGGGGGAGGACACTCGAAACAACTGCGAAGGGGAGACTGTGACTTTTTTGTAGTGACCAGTGTGAAGAGATGGGAAACAAAATACTAAATATTTTCGCATGTTCAAATTCAGTGGGTCATGCCAATTCATGTCTAAGCTTAGGCCGAAAATTAAAAAAAATGGTTTTGCCTTTCAGGCTTTCCTCCCCCCCCCCCCAACTTCCTGCTCCACATTATTGTTTCCGTATCCTGCTTACCCATTTCCTTCAGTACACGGGTTTTCTTCTTAACGAGTACTATAAAAGGTTTTCTTTTCTAATGGGTTTTCTTCTTAACGGTCCACTATGAAGGGGTAAGCTACCTTAAGGCGAAGCCGGGCTTCTCAACTGACTGAATAAGTTGGGTCACGGGGGTAGGGGGAGGTGGACAATAATTCACCGGTAAAAGGCCGACGGAGGCAGTTGACGCAGCTCTCAGTCACAACTGCCTGCCAGGTTTTGGGACTGGAAAACGTTGTGTCATTGAGGCTGCGGGTCTTCGGGTTTACAGAAAGGGCCACAATCCACGAACCCCTTAAGCATACCTCCTAAAACTTGGAACCCCGCGGTTAGACCCTTAGCAACCTGAAGGTGAAGCCGGGCTTCCCAGCTAGTTTTTATAATAATTATATGTATCATAACCAAATTATAAAACCGAACGCTGGAACGGATTAACTTTATTTCCAGCATTTTGTATTTGAAAATTTGACTTGCAAAACGAGCTGTTATTTCCAGCTGAATAAGTATTAGATTCTCTACGTTCATTTCCATTGACTCCCTGCCAAACTTACTATACTTGTCTCCCTCATAGGACGCAGCAATTGGGAGTTCTGCACACAATAAATTAGTCCTTCTGGTGACCTCTACCGTTTAACTTCCAACCTGGGATTTGGCCTGCTGAGTGTAGTGATCTAGGCACAATTACTACTTATACCGCTACAAGGCTGTTCCCCCATCCTCTGAATTGACTGCCCGTGCCCCCTTTCTCCGAGAATTCTTCTCCAGTGGACCTGTTTATTTCCAGTCGAATGCACACTAGTGTTAAAACTAACCCCCAGCCAAGTGGCACTTGAATACTGTCCCCAGCCCCGTTTGGCCTCTTTGCATCACCTTTTCCCACAATGCTTCCGCCCCCCCCCTTCCTGCCCCGAAGGAGCTTTTTCAAGAGCTCCTTGATATTGCCGCCCCCTCACCCTCTGTAACCACCACTGACCTCAAAAAAGCTTGGAGTTAGCGGCTACGAGCCCTCCCCCCCTGCCGGCGCAGTGTTGCCTCCGTACACGTCCGCCCCTTTCGCGCTGGTGTTTCAGGCCAATGGGAGTCCACGGGGGTTGCCTCCTGAAATCGCATAAAACTGACAGCTTCCGTCTCTCCCATTAACGCATGCAGGCCTCCCAGAGCTTGGTTTTGGCCTGACAGGCATTGTTGTCGAACGTGTCTTGTCCTTGTGCGTAGATTCAAGCAATTTGGCCGACTCTATTCCTTCTTGACTGTGTGTATCCATTGTTGAGAATTGTTTCGTCTTCTAGACTTCTCCAACTCTGTATCCAGCAATCACGCGTACTGCCTTGCTAGTTGTTATCATTGGTTTTGACGTACGCGTGACTGCTGGATACAGAGTCCGAGAAGTCAAGAAGAAAAAACGCGAGAGTTTCACATGACGTTTTCGGTGCCGGAACGGAAAAAACCCGCTAACCCAAACTTCACGGTATTTGTCTTTCGAGAATCATTGGACCTAAACCATTCCTATTCAACCGTTGTTAGCGGTCAACTCTAGTTGGTTTCGTGAAGGTTATGGTAGAAGTTGGCCATGCCCATAGGGATTGCACGTTGTCAATCAAGCGGCCTAAGGGCATGATGCATGGTGCAAGTAATGCAAGGATGCCCATAGAAAAATAAAAATATAAGAAGCATTCTCATTGGTTAATATAGCCAAAACAGTTTTCAAATAGGCGAAAAGTTGACTTACTGAAAAGGTCGATGGACGATTTAATAATAGAAGCTCCACTTTAGGCGACCGAACGACGAATTCTCACCGAATTTTCGGTAACAGTCTATTATATGCATCGTCACCGGGGCGATAAAACTCAGAATTCTGTAAAACATGCCCAGTGGTACTGTTTATTAATAAAATCTTTAGTTATTTAATTAATTACATTTATGTTTTATTTTAATCTATTTTTCAGTTATCGCACGTTTTTTCATTGCTTTTATATAATAATTCTACCTAAAATTTTGCATTTTTGTTTGATAGTTTTTTTATTTTTTCTCTCCTGCGTCCCCGTAGAGTCCCACACTTATCACCCCTATAACGCCGGGTCCCGTATTACAGAATTCTAGGGGTTTCGTTTCCGTGGTGCCGAATTTCCTGTTGAAACCTCACAGTATTTTTTCATGCCTGAACTGTTACAGAGAAAATTTAAAGATTTGCGTCATGATTTTGGCTACGGAAAGAGCTGGCAGTAATGGCAGCGTTAGCGTTCGAATTAAGTTTAAAAGTATGCCTAAACCCTCCCATAAACCCGACGCAAACCTCAAACCTGAAATGTATCTAACCATTGCTATAAACCCAAAGGTACTGCTGATATTATTCGCTAATCGACCCACAAGTCACACCCTTCGTCCTCCACGATATCACAACCGTATCCCCGTTCCTGCATCTGCGTTAAACCTTAATTATTACCTTATCCGAAAGCCGAACCCTAGTGTCAACTCGCAATGCGCATCCGAAATGATTGAGAAATATCAACTACTCAAATAACTAAAGTAGCGCACATAAAACATTTAATTCATATTTAGCTTACAGAGTGGCTATTAACCAAGTTCATTTTAAATGCACTCGGGTGTCCTTGAAAGCCTATCACAGAATCCTTGCGATATGCAGTCAGCTGTATCACCAAAGTGCAATGAAGTTTGTCACAGCATCCTCGTGGTGTCTGTGTTGTTTTGAGATGATGTAATGATGGACCTGAAATTGACGGATAGCGTCTACGAACACTGTATGCCGCGTAAGCGCGTACATTTGCGTTTCCGACTGCAGATGATCGTCATGATCAACAAAGAGCGAACATGCTTCAACACGCACGTCATTCATAACGTTGCTGCAGTTGGATATAAGTCCTGCCTATCAATCTGTTAGATTCGCATGAGATAAATTCAAACCGTATTTTTACTGTAAAGAAGACAGAGGCGCGGTCACTGGGACAGCAGTTGTAGTAGTCTGAGCTTTCGGCTTCACACTAAAGGCCATCTTCAGAGAAAATGAAAGAACAGCATGTTCTGTGCATGTTCTGCGCATGTCTCAGACCTGTGTACGATTCCCTATGACTGAGGATTCCCAACGGAATCCGAAACGTCAGGCAAATAAAACTCTTGTTCCAGTGATCGCATCTTCATCTTCAGAACAGCAAGTATTGACATGTTTTTGTAGCCAGCTACGAGTAAATAGGGGGTGAGGAGGCGGTAGCATTCGTGATTGGTCCACACTAACGCCGTCTCCCTTTTCTTCTCCACGCGCCTCCATGGCATTATGGCGTGCGTCCTTGGCGTGGCAGCGTGCCTGTCTGGACATAAACTGGGCAGTGCTTCTTGTTCGCGCGAATGGAGGGAGGTCTTTTTACTATCAGACAGGTAATGGTAGTGACTAAGTCTGCGAGTATATTAATCCCTTTTATCATCGAATTGGTATTGAATTAAGAACTCCGAAAAGCATGTGCATATTAGGATTATCAAAATTTTATGAATGTCATGGGTGATTGATTACATGACTGGGATGTTAATTATAAGGGCGTTGTCTGCAAATCAGCTATTGGCTATGGTTTGAAAACCTAAACATTGAACGCCTGTGGCAGCCTGAATTTGGTAGTGCTGCGCGCATTCACCCCTCCTCATTCTGCCTATCCGTTGTCTACTCGTGCGTCCAGCGCTGATTCACCTTCTTACCTCTGCCTGTTCTTGCACTTTCGAGCCCCCGCTCTCACCGCACGTTCGCCGAAGCTAATCGATTCCTTGCGAACTCTGACGTCAATACCCCCACACTTTCCTGATTGGCTGATTGGCTTCGCTAAACCCGAGGACATAGACACATTATCACACACCTACACAGCTGGACTTGCCGAAAATTATTACGGTTGTGATCATTCCTTCAATATTATCCCTCTTAACACTTTTGCGTGTTACGTCCTTATCATTTTGGGATAATACTTGCTAGGAGCTTCGTTAGTTAGGCCGAACGTCGAAACCTGACATTGGTAACACCGACTTTAGAACATTTTTGATTCCTTCGTCTCATCATGCCCAGCTCTTCTCAACAATCTGATGAGAACGCTCCCTCTCTTCAGGCTGTTCACGTCACTCTCCCTGCTTTTTGGGAGAATGCACCAGAACTTTACTTTATCCGCATAGAATCTGCCTTTTATTCCACACATATTACAAAGGAGCTGGATAAATACCACAAACTCGTTGAGGTTCTTCCGCCTAGTGCTATTGCGCAAGTCCAGTCACTTTTGTCCAAACCTCCAACCGATACGACATACAGGACACTAAAAGAGGAATTTCTCCGCGTCAATTCTGTATCCCACCGTCAGCGCTACCACCAGCTGATGAAGGAAGAAACTCTTGGCGATAGGAAGCCCTCTGAACTTCTTCGCCGCATGCAATCCCTACCTAAAGACCGCCAGATCGACGAGAAGTTGTTTAAGGCGATGTTCTTAGAACGTCTCCCTGACGATGTCCGAACGATCCTGGCGTCTGGTTCCGATGATCTAACCATCTCGAAGCTGGCGAAAATGACCGACAGGATGATTGAAGTGCAACGCTTCCAGTCGCCCTGCACTGCCCCAATTTTTACATCCTCTTCGTCAGTGAACGAGCAGCTTGTGCAGCAGGTTTCAGCCTTGGCGACCCAGCTGGCCTCTCTTAAACTCCAACTTTCCCGTTTTGCCGGTCGTCGCTCATCCAGCCATAATCGCTCTCGCTCGCGTCCAAGAACAGCTGAGGTGTACTGGTGCCACACGAATTACGGGCCAAAAGCTCGCAAATGTTCTTCTCCCAGTTCCTTCAAGCCTAGATCGGGAAACTCGTCAGCCAGAGAATAGACGCGGTCGTTTTCTCTGGCTCTCCTGGCTCTGGTCGCACCTTCTATGTTTGTGACAGCGTCAGTCGCAGACGTTTCCTGGTAAACACCGGAGCTCAGTTATCGGTCGTCCCCCCAAGTCCAGCTGACCGTAAATCTTCCAGTCTTGGTCTTCACCTTCAGGCTGCAAGCTGTTTCCTCATCCCAACTTTTGGCAGCCGGTCCCTCACCCTAGACATTGGACTTCGAAGATCATTTTCCTGGATTTTCGGCATCGCCGATGTTCCCCACGCTATCCTTGGGTCAGATTTTCTTGCCAAATTTAACCTTTTAGTTGACTGTCACCATTCTCTTCTTGATGACCGCCTCACTGGTCTTTCTATTCACGGCCTGTCTCCATTTATGAACTCTTGCAATTTATCTGTCCTCAATACAGATATTGCCTGTCCTTTCCGGGACTTACTTCGCAAGTACCCTAATATTATTAAATCCCAGTTTCGCTCTGGTGATGTTCAGAATGATGTCGTTCATCACATCCGCACATCAGGCCCTCCAGTTTTTGCTCGCCCTCGACGACTTGCTCCGGCCCGTTTGCAGGCCGCGAAGGCGGAATTCGAACACATGCTGCAACTCGGCATTATCCGACCGTCCGAGAGTCCCTGGGCTTCCCCTCTTCACATGGTGCCCAAGGCCACATCCGGCGACTGGAGACCCTGTGGCGACTATCGTGTGCTCACAAATGCCACGGTTCCCGATCGGTATCCCGTGCTCCATCATCAGGATTTTGCTGGAGCTCTCTTCGGCAAAAAGGTTTTCTCGAAGATAGACCTAGTACGCACCTTTCATCAGATTCCAATCGCTCCTGAGGACATACCAAAGACTGCCGTTACCACTCCATTCGGCCTTTTCGAGTTCATCCGCATGCCCTTTGGCTTAGTCAATGCTGCCTTAACGTTTCAGAGGTTCATTGAACATGTTTTACGAGGCTTGCCATCGATGACCTCTTAGTGGCTAGTCAGACTGTTGAAGAACATGTGAACCATTTGACCCAA
Source organism: Ligula intestinalis (assembly GCA_036362985.1). Taxonomy (NCBI): domain Eukaryota; kingdom Metazoa; phylum Platyhelminthes; class Cestoda; order Diphyllobothriidea; family Diphyllobothriidae; genus Ligula; species Ligula intestinalis. Next base: position 17,541 of record JAYGXS010000398.1, read on the forward strand.
ATCTTCGACAGATTCGCGAAGTTTAATGTTATACTCAATCCCTCAAAGTGCGTGTTTGGTGTGCCTTCTCTTGAATTTCCTGGCCACCTTGTCAGCTTTGAAGGTTTGCGTCCCCTCCCATCTAAGTTTGAGGCCATTCGCAATTTTCCTCCACCAACTTCAAAGCATCAGTTGCAACGTTTTATTGGCATGGTCAACTTTTACCGCCGGTTTCTCCCGAACTCTGCCGACCTCATGCTACCCCTCACCAATCTGCTGTCTGCTTTCAAAGGTCCTCTTGCACTTACGGGAGAAGCATTGGCTGCTTTCGAAAGAATCAAGACTGCCCTTGCCGACGCCACCCTGCTTACGTATCCCGCTCCCGAGGCTCAGCTGTCATTGATGGTAGACGCTTCGACCGTAGCCGTGGGTGCAGTTCTGGAACAGCACCTGTCTCGTTCGACTCAACCCTTGGCCTTCTTCTCAAAAAAACCCTTGCCCACTCAGACACGCTATTGCACTTTTGGACGTGAACTCCTCGCCAACTACCTGGCAGTGAAACATTTCCGACACTACTTCGAGGGTCGGGACTTCACCATCTTCACGGACCACAAGCCGCTTACCTTCGCCCTTCGGTCCCACTCCGATAAGTACAACCCCAGAGAGATTGGTCATCTAGACTACATTTCTTAATTCACCACCGACATCCACCACATTGATGGCACGAAGAATGAGATGGCTGACCTTCTTTCTCGACCTTCCCTATCTGCCCTTCAATTCTCACAGGGAATCGACCTTAGTGCTATGGCGGTGGAGCAAAAACGAGTTACCTGTCCAGGCGACGAAGCTGTCACTGGTCTCCAGCTTGCGGACGTTCCCCTCACCACCGGAACTGGAACCATTCTTTGTGATGTGTCGACTGCTTTTCATCGCCCCTTTGTGCCGCCCTTGATGCGTCAAGCTGCGTTCCAAACTCTTCATGGACACTGCCACCCTGGGCTTAAAGCCTCACAAAAGCTCCTCGCGGAAAGGTTCGTCTGACCTGGCATGAATAAGGTCGTTAAAGCTTGGGCCCGTTCCTGCCCGAGTTGCCAGCGGAGCAAGGTTCATCGCCACAATAAGTCTCCACCCGGTACTTTTCCCAGCCCCGACGTTCGATTCAGCCATGTTCATCTTGATGGCGTAGGCCCGTTGCCTCCATCTAATGGCTATACCCATCTTCTTACCTGCGTCGACCGCTACACCCGTTGGGCTGACGCCATTTCTTTGCCGAACATGCAGGCAGAAAACATCGTCAAGGCCTTTGTCGGTCGCTGGGTCGCCACTTTTGGTGCGCCATCTACCACTACCACTGACCGCGGTGCCCAGTTCGAGTCCGACCTTTTCAACTCCCTTGTTAAATTTCTTGGTTGCACTCGTATCCGGACGACAGCCTACCATCCCGCTGCCAATGGTTTCGTGGACAGATTTCATCGACAACTCAAGGCTGCCCTGCGAATTGCAGAAGATCCAAGGAACTGGTCAGACAACTCGCCACTTGTCCTTCTTGGAATCCGCTCGGCACTAAAGTCGGATCTAAATTGCAGTGCGGCCGAGCTGGTGTTTGGAACAACGCTCCGTTTGCCCGGCCCTAGGGTCAACCCGACTCCATGTGGTCCCGTAGAGACACCTGCCAACTTTGTGCATCGTCTCCGACAATTTATACGCTCCTTTCCCCGGTTCAGCCTCGTACTCAAGCGACCGAGCCTTATGTCGGGAAAGACCTGGCCCACTGCTCATGCGTGTTTGTACGCTGCGACCGGGTGCGCAAGCCCCTGGAGCCGCCCTACGAGGGACCGTTCCGTGTTCTCCCCCGTAATTAGAAGACCTGCCGAATCCTTCGTGGAGACAAGGAGGACGTGGTCAGCATCGATCGGGTCAAGGCTGCTGTCACGGAAAAGCCACCGGACTTGCCACCAGGACAAAATTGTGCTGATTCCCTACCTCATGCTCCTCCAGCTCGTGCTCCTTCTCCTTCCCCTCCCATTCCCGCAATCCCATCACCCCGTATCCTACCTCTCCCTTCAATTTCTGAACACTCAATTACTACGTTACCCTCCACAACCCTAACAACTACTCAGCCCGCACCAACTTTTTATCCCGCTTACATTACCCGCAGTGGACGTCACGTTCACTTCCCTGACCGATTCATCTCACATTACTTCTAGACTTCAGCATGTCCTCCGGCGTCGTTTAACGCCGCCTTTCGGTCTTGGAGGGGGGTACTGTGGCAGCCTGAATTTGGTAGTGCTGCGCGCATTCACCCCTCCTCATTCTGCCTAACCGTTGTCTACTCGCGCGTCCAAGGCTGGTTCACCTTCTTTCCTCTGCCCGCTCTTGCACTTTCGCGCCCCCGCTCTCACCGCGCCTACGCCGAAACTAATCGATTCCTTGCGAACTCTGACGTCAATACCCCCACGCTTTTCTGATTGGCTGATGACTAGGCGGCTTAGCTAAACCCGCGGACATAGACATTATCACACACCTACGCAGCTGGACTTGCCAACAATTAGTACGGTTGTGATCATTCCTTCAATATTATCCCTCTTAACACTTTTGCGTGTTGCGTCCGTATTATTTTGGGATAATACTCGCTAGGAGCTTTGTTAGTCAGGCCGGACGTCGAAACCTGACACGCCTTTCTGCCGGCGTGCTTAAAGAACCTCACAATCCAATAACGCAGCACCTAGTGGACACTGGCCGTAAGGTCGACCAAAAGACTGCATTTAAGGTCGTAATTCAGCTGATGACCGGGCGTCTTTTACGATTTGTGGAGGCTGCTGCCATATGGAGAAGAAAACCAGAACTCCGCAACCAGCCGGAACATGTGATCAACCTCGCATTGCCGTGGTGACGATCGATAAACTCATTCCCGCTCACGCCTCCTCACCTCCCTTAGGACTTACTGTTACCCTGTCCAAACAACCCCCCTTTTTTAACAACTTCCTACAGGCTTTCATGAACGTGGACCAGCATGAACTGCCATGCTGTGACAACTACCCCCCCCACTCCTCTACCCCTCACCATGCGCCCACATCTATGACTAATTGTTTCTACTTCCTTTACCTATCAAGTTTCACCGCCTAGGACGACACTTAATTGGATAGTTAATTCTCTTGTTAATAGGCAGCGACCATCTGTAGATGAATAACAGGCTACGAAATTTTATGACGTCAATAAATTTAAAGCATCTGATGATCTTTGCCTTGTTCAAATTCGAATATTGGTTGTGTTCCGTAGTTTGAGACTTTAGAAACGCAGTAGCTTAACGTTAATTTTTTAAGAGTTAAATTTATCGGATAAGTAAGGCGACAATTTCAATACGTACTGCAGCAGTTTGCATAGAACATAAAGAAATCGGGTTTAGTCGATTCTCGAAACTGTCTCCAAGCATAGGAGAGCACTGTGTGTTCATTCCTTTATACCCTCGGCAATTGCTGGCATTGTAACTGTGATAAGTCTTGTAGCTGAGAAAAAGACGCCTCCATCACTGGGGCAATACTTTTATTCGTCTGACGCAGCAGTGCGGTGAAATGATGTCAATTCTCAAGTTGCGGCTCATTTGACGAGACCGGGCCACAAATTCAAATTTGATGAGGTCGAAATTCACTCAAGGGGTGACAATCGGGTGAGACGAGAATTACTCGAGTCATAGTTCACAGGCTCCTAATCCATCAACAAGTGCAAGTTTCCAATCCATATTTGGTGCTGAGATCCAATTTTGCCAAAACAAGCCGGCGTTTGGGGAACGGACAGGCCACCGCCTCATCCTATACCAGTACCGGAGGGCCAGATGACCGGGCAATCATCACGTGCGAGCTCACCACGCGCAATGAAAGGTCAGTAGGTCAGAGCCCGCATGCCGTTCAGTAGACCATCAACACTCAAGAAGGCAATTACGGTTAATTTTCGTCGTATGTTTGCAGTAAGTACTGCATTTTTTACATACTGCAAACTACTGTGCATGTGTTACCCTATCTGCTATTGCTCTCTGACTGTGTGTCTGATGACGAATCCATGACGGATGTCGAAATGTCAGGCGAATGAAAGTATTTTCCCAGCGATCGAGTCGTCTTCTTCTCAATTACTTCCTGAGACTTGCATTTTCGCTTGTATTGGCAAGTCTTGTAGCTTTCGAAGTCGTGGTTGTGCCTAGAGCACCACAATCATCAGGTAGAATCCCAGGTTGGAAGTTAAAAGGCAGAAGTCACCAGAAGGAGTGATTTATTGTGTACAGAACTCCCAATTACTGTCCCGAACGGCAGTGGCCACTGGCGAAGCCAGCCAGGCCTGAGAGAGAATAAGACAGTGGGGACAACTGCTTCAGTTGGAGCAGGTTCAAGTGTTCTGTTATAATTGCGTTGCAATTGCCCGAGGGGATGTCGCCTGCAAAGGCTCTTTGCTGCGTTGGCCAAAGAGGTAGCGTGTTAAGTGGCCCTTGGGAAGCCGCGACTATTTGGGCCCTTATATCAGAATTATTCAGATAATTTAAATGAAGAGCCTCGAACCTCGGGGATGGTCAAAACTTGGCTGGCTGATGACGTCTAAAAAGCGAAAGATGGCCATTCCAGTTCGTCCTAGTGCCAGCAATCCACCAAGATCCGACAAAACCAGCCTTCAGAGGTAAACCAATGGCAACACGCCAATCAACGATCGTTAACAAAATCATAGACAAAGCTAATTTACTTACAAGGACCATCGCATTTAAGTTGCCACCTGTCTCGCGTTTGTCCCATGTAATGACTGATGAAATACTACTGGAAATTGGGAAAAATATGAGTAATAGCTTATATTTCGAAGAGACCCCAGTATGTGCGAAGCAGTGTATGCAATTGAGAGGTTGTGGGAGTTCAAAGCATGCCACAGTTGCTTCTATATGAGAACTTGAAGCTGATTAAACTTTAGTCTAAATATGTAGTGGGTCGTGTCTGGCCGACTAGCTCGAATCGAAGTGCACTTTCCCAAAGGCTCCCCGATACGGTTTCTTGACGTCTCGATCAGCCAATCATAGTTCCTGCATCTACATGGTTTGCGCCAAGCGACGAATGGCAAGGTTGCCCGCGTCCCCGACGCAAGCTGCTTCTTTGTGCAAACTCTCCAGGCCGACCTGGCCAATGAAAGCGCTCTCTCTGTCTTCTGGCCTGTCTGCTCTCAAACATTCACTTGGGACCCTGTCAGTCTACTGAGCGAATGTGTCCTCCCAAGTCAGACTTTCTCGATCTATTCTCCTTTCTTTTGTGTACACAATACATTCTTCCTACTACTCTGGACTTTATCGACTACTCTTGTGCACTAATTAACCATGGTCTGAAGATCGTAGCTGCTGAGTTTAACTCACTTAACCCCTTGCGATATTGGTGACATTCAGACATGATATGAACACTCAACCTCTGGTGTGGCCTGCGTCCCTGCGTAGTTGCTGACTTCCTGACCTGTCCCAGCGTATTCCCTACGCATTTGGCGATTTACGGACGTGTCCCTACGTATTTGGTGATTGGCATTCGCGAATTACTGCCGATAGCTCATGCAGCCCAGGCAATGGTTACTTCCCAATCCAACAGATGTCTCTAATGAGTGCCAGCACAGAGATCTCCGTCCCAATCTCCAACCTTCCTTCTCCTGCCACCTATTCTTCTGGTTCACCTCATACTGATATGGCATAACAAATTGCTGTTGACGTTTTACCGAACCAGCGGCTTTCTTCAGCCGCCCCTGCATCCTGGCTCATTTCAGCCACAGCCACCCACGCTGTTCTGCAACTTCATCTTGGTACTTATATCTCTCGCCTAACTTGAATATTCTTCCTCCACTCGGATTCTTTCAGTATCCTCGTTACGGTTTCGAGGGGGAGTACTTGTAGTGGGTCGTACCTGACCGACTAGCTTGCATCGAAGTGCACTTTCTCAAAGGCTCACCGACGCGGTTTTCGACGTCTCGATCAGCCAATCACGGTTCCCGCATCTACGCTTAAAAGCCAAGCGACAAATAGCGAGCTTGCACGCGTTCCCGACGCAAGCTGCCTCTTTGCCCAGAATCCCCAGGCTGATCTAACCAATGAAAGCTCTATCCGTCTGTCTGCTGTCCTGACTGCCCTCAACAGTCACTTGGGATGCAGTCAATCTTCTGAGCGGATGTTTACTCCCAAGTCAGACTTCTTCCATCTATTCTCCTCTCCTTCGTGTACACAATGAATTCCTCCTATTACTCTGGACGTTAACGACTTCTCTTCAGCACTATCTTCTATGATTTTCGACCAACAGATTCGACAGAATTATCGACGCATCTTAATTCCCATGATTGTTCTGATCTTTTTCCGAAGTTTGGATGTGAATGTTTGCAGTCTAGTTTTTAGTCTACTAATTTCGCATTTTTTCCTTGTTATAAACTAATTGATGTCAAGGATGAGGTTTATCTGCCTTTATATCTCACACCGTTTCACCTGCAATACGACATTTCTCTTCTGCACTTGATCTGAGTTATCTTTTAGCAGGTTAAGAGGCTGTCTGAAAAAACCAGCCAGCCGATGAAGTCAAATTTACCGAAAACTGTTATTTTAATGTCGTGGCTTTGCACGTTACATCGATTATTTCGATTTCACCAAGGTGTTTGATCGTGGTGAACTTACTGGAGGCAAGCAAAAATAAAGAAATCGATGGGGATGGAGCAAAAGCTGAGTATCTTTCACTATTTTTCAAATTCATCTATATAAATGATAGTGAATTTATCCCTCCCAAATATTGCTCAGATGACGATCAAAAGATTGATAATACAGCTCTTGTGGAAGCGACTATTTGTCAGGAGTTTGGGGCGCTTAATAGTCGAACTTACTCGGTCCCGATGACATTCCGCCCAAATGACCGAAGAAGCTCGCTGAGAAGCTAAATAAATCGCCTTTGTGCTTTTCCAAACTTCGTTCAAAGCCAGCTGTTTACCCGTCGATTAAAAACCTGCACGGATTACACCACCGTATAAAGGTGACATAAAGGTCTCCGCTAACAATTAAAAACCAATCAGCCTCACATGGATTTGTTGCAACGTTATTGAAAAGAAAGTAAGCGAGAGCTGATGTGCTTCTTAGAGCAGCATAAGCTACTATCCGATGCGCAGCATGGATACCCTAGAGCAGGGGTCAGGAACATATGGCTTATTGCATGGATCCATCTCTTTTCCTCTCAATCTGTTTTTTTTTTATGACAGAGCAGCCCCTCCTCCTTCTTATTCTCCTCCTCGCCGCCGGGGTTGAGGCCCAGCCACCGGGGTTCCGGATCCAACAAGGACTACTTGCCTGCCTGCCTTGGATTATTGCATCTGGTTTTCTCAGATAAAATTGGAATAAGAAACTTCATATTTTATGAGTTTAATTCCTCCAATGACGTGCCACCGCCGAGACCCGTCGCGGAATTAAAATACCATTATCTAAAAGAATAAAAACAGTGGTTTAGCATAATCATATTTGATTGAATCTAATCTTAGAATATACTATATGGATTACAATGAGATATATTTTTAAATATTTGCTTTCTTGGTTCTCTGAGTCAAAAAGGTTCCCAACCTCTGCCCTAGAGGTAACTCCCGCGTGACGAACTTGCTTTATTGCTAAGAACGTTGGACTCGGGCAATTGATGGGGGGAATCCACGTAATGAAGGCTGCATTGAAATTCAGAAGGCGTTCGAAAGTGTCCCATATCAACGACTCCTACACAAGCTCAGCCGAGCAAGTGCTAGTGAAATCTCCTGAAGTGGGTTCGAAGCTTCCAGTTTGGCCACTCCCAAACTGATTATGTTGGGAACTAACGGTCAGCGGAGGTTTTAGCTGAGAGCTGTGCTCCTTAAGTCTCCGTTTTAGGTCCTACACTGTTAATTATGTACTTCAGCGACTGCGTCCATGAACGGAGTTGTGATTTCGCTATGTTGGCCGATGATATTAAGATTTGGAATGCCATCAGAAATGCAGCTGATGAAGAGCATCTCCAGACAAACCTAAACTTGTCCACATTGTTTAAAATTCTTGAGATTTTGATGTGACAAATAGGGAGTTCAAAGGCGCAAGCCTATTTTTACCTCAAATATTCTGACTGACTGATTTAAACAATGGTCGGAGAACTAGCTTTTGCCATTTTATGAGAAAAAGTGCAATATCGTACGAATTGGCCAACCCAGCTTTCAGAATCCTATGGTTTACTGCCTAAATGACATCCAACTGCAAGAATTGGACGTGCATAAAGATTTTGGATTGTGGATCACGCATTGTGAAAAAGTAACCAAGTCTGTGATGTCCGTCCTGTAACTTATCAAAATGGTTTTCTCTGCCTTTGATAAAGACTGTTTCGTTAAGTCTTTGGAACCTTTGTTTTGCCGCAACTGGAGTTTGCTACCCAAGTTTGAAGACCCTTGACCACGGATGACCAAAAAATCCTTGAAAAGGTCCAAAGGCGTGCAACCACATTTGTTACCGGACAGAAGCTCATTATCCTACAAAACACACTCGCCTAATATTGCTCTACGGCCTTTCAGTTACAGGTGCCTACGATGTGACCTGATACAAGTACTCCGTTTCATACGTGGTCAGGTCTGCTACTGTGTACCTGGTGACTTCTTCGAGTTAGTAGTAACTACGAACTTGAGAGTTCGCCAATTGAAACTGCGTGTTACTAGGATCAGGCTGGACACACGATAATTCTTCTTTTGCAACAGAGTGGTCCAAGCTTGGAATGCTCTGCCCCTTGATGTTGTTATGTCCACTTTCGTTTATATGCTTAAGAGGAAACTGGATCGATATAGCAATGCCCAGTATGAAACCACCCGACCTATAAAGTCTTGCCACTGGCGAAATAAAATCGCATTTTTATAGCATGACTTACCTTTTAAGTAACTTTTGTTTGTGAAATGCTTTGCTGGTCACAGTCATCACCTTCAGTTTATTCAGTTTATTTGGCGAGGGCAATAGGCAATGCCTTTGAAAACCCTAGTGATTACAAGCTGGTGAGTCAGACACATGTAGACGCACACAAAAAATAACCACTACTAACATATTATTGGCAAACAGTGAGTAGCATTGTTTTTACAAATAATTCTGGTAGTAAGAGTCCAGACTTCGAGGTACAAGAGGGCACGCATGTAATTATCCAAGCGTTGTTTGCACACCTGAAGGGAAGTAGCCTCCGCGACTAACTGCGGGAGGTCATTCCACTGTTGTATGGCCCATTGCCTGACGAATTCAGAGCGGATGTTGAGCTTGGACATCTTTGTGCACATCTTCATTGTGTACCCACTTATGCATTCTTCTCCATTATGTTGGGTCACACAGCCTATTGACAATCGTAACGGATTCTTCTGGTTTTTTCCCCTTGTTGGTGGACTCAGAAAATCGCTAGGGCATATCGTGGTCGTAACTCCGGAAATTCGGTTATAATCTCGTGACCTCTACGGTCCCTTCCTCTTTGCGATCCTTGGTATACTGATGATGCCTGCGATGAGCTTCCCTATTTTACCTCCCACATTCTTATCAGCAGGATGGTCCTATCCCGCGCATATTGCCGTCCCATGAGCAACCATTTTCCCTTAAAATCCTGCAAGTCGCATTTGAAAATTAATAGTGGTAGGGATTTAAAATAGAGCCTTCTACTGGTACCAGGAGTTGCTCTAATAATAATAATCATGATAATAATAATAATTTGTATATTTCAGGCCCAATGGGCCTCATCAATATACAAAATTCGATAACACGAAGTACTAGAAATAATTGGTTTGACAAACAGGATCCATTGTCTATAGCTATAAGACGAGTATAACTGTTTAGAAGCGAATTTGTTAGATTCGAAAAAAATGAATATAGCAGTGTCATGCGGAAGGTGAAATTCAAGGGCACATACAGATGAGCCACATCGTTATCTATATTCTGACTATGTATTCTGATACCCACTACCTCTGTTAGTAGGGGGGGGGGCTCGGAAGCAAACTCAGTCGAAGCTGAGTGTGGGGTAGAAAAATAGGCATCAACGAAGCATTACTGGTACAGACGGGTTCCCGGCACTACACTCGGGTTCCCAAACCGGTGCGGCATATTAGAACATAGGGAACCCACCAGTTTATGATCGTGATGGGCACTATCGTATGAGATCCAAAAGTCCGTAAAATATACAAGACCATCGTTGGTGATGTCTGAGATGTGACCAAATATAAGATTCTGATGATGGTTGATGACCAGCAAAACGAGAGCCGTCAAGACTGCTTCCTGATTCCGGAAGACACGAGTCAGAAAAAGGTTGTTTCAAGAAGGGATCCTAAATTCCCGATGGTCCTTTCTCGGGATCGTGGAGAAAGCTGCCCGGAAAAGATGAGGAAAACAAAAGGTTAATAGATTCAGTTTTACGATAAATGTGCAGTCTTCGCTTGAATGCACATAGACTAGTCAACGCCCGAATATTAATCGGCAAATTATTCCAAAGATAGCTATACCTAGAAGCAAAAAATTGAGATCGTTTAGAAGTGGAAGAAGCAGGAGGAGGCATAATCAACGTT
>JAYGXS010000399.1:0-27965 GCA_036362985.1 Ligula intestinalis
CTCCTAAGTGTGTGTGCATGCGTATGCGAGGAGACAGAGGACTGAGAATCAGGCTACAATGGCTCCCTCTTAATGTGGCCTTTATGGCGCTTCCGTGCACGCGGGAGCATAACTAGCGAGTTGGCTGAGTCAAGTGTGTGCATGCTGAGTGACTATAGCGCCAGCCACCTACACCTTCCCTAATCCCCGGTCTTATTAACTTTGTCTTCACACCGGAAAAGGAGGTGGGAGTGGCGAGCGAGCGGGCAGATTCTTCGCAAGTCTGCTTTAACTCCTATTTTTGTTCGTAATAGTTAGCTTCATTGCTTCTGCTTGTTGTAGCCTTCGTGTAGCTTGCCTCAGCGTCTGCTTTGGCTTGCTTCAGCGTTTGCTGTGGCTTGTTGGAGCACGCGGTGCCCATCGTCGGAATCGACAGGGGAACTGTCGTCGTATGCGAGCATCATCACTGCTATGTTTGTGTCCGTGTTTGATGCTTGCATACATGGGCACACACATACTGGTGTGACCGGCAATGGCAACAGCCCAGATATATACAGGTACACACATACACACATGGGACTACCAACGCCGGTTTATCGCTCTGCATCCCTGCAGGACCGCGTGAGCAGCAAAAGCCGTCGCAAGTAGGATTTGAACCTGCGCGGGAAATTCCCAATGGATTTGTATTCCATCTCCTTAATCACTCGGCCATCGCGACACGTCCAGTAATGCAGAACCGTATTCTCAAACAGAGCTAACGTCGGCAAATGCGTAACCGCTTAGAGGGTCGTAGGTATCAGTACCAGTTTATTGAGGGAAACATAGGCGAACGCCTTTAAACTCCCTATTGGTAACAAGCTGAAAGGAAATATATGGTAACAAGGAGAAATTGAAAAGGTTCATCAGTTACATGTTCCGGGTGAAGACACAGCAGTTGTTGGCTCGCACAATAGTAATAAAACAGGACTACTCGCTAATCACGAGTAGTATAATGTAATGTATCAATGTTTTATAGGGGACGTATCAGTGTGTGAGCGGTACATGTCCAGTCTGCTCTTAAATGAATCAACACAGGCGGAGATGACGACCTCCTCGGGAACGGCGTTCAATGTTGCACCTATCGCAAAACGGAGCTATTAAGGCTAAGCCGGTCTTCAGGGCCTGGTTTCCTTAGAAGAAGATAAAAGTCGTGGAAGTCAAGGTAGAAGGAGATTTGATTCTGTACATAATAAGTAGGAGAAGAGATAACAGAAGGCTTGACTCGGCTTGGCGTTGAGTTTGAGCATCAGGACCGTGAGAGAGCACTGTAATGTCGCGTCCGTCTCAAGCCGAGGCGGAAGGCCGAGTGAATGGGCTTAGTGTGACGTTTGTTCCTGCCAGCACTGACAACAAATCCGGCGTATATCAGTAGTCAGCTGTACGCAAAATCGATTGAGTGATTAACTGATTTGATGAGACGAGTCCAGTGTGAACCAGTAATCAACGATGCGCAATATTGATAAACTGATTAACTTACACGTTGACAGAGCAGACAGATGAGGGCTCATGACAGCGCTGGCGGGGCAGGCTCCTACACACCTACTCTGTTGCTGAAAAAGAACTTTCCTCCATCGATCCTTGCTTTGCCGGAGCGTAGTTTATGGGGATGACCGCGTGAAGTTGGTGTATTATCCTGAATAAAGAAATCGTCGGGGACAAGGCAACAATCCAGGTTATTCATAATATGGAAGGTAAGTATGGGGTCCCCTCGAAGCTGTCTGTAGGAAAGGGGAAATAGATCAAGGGTTGACAGTCTGATTTCATAGGGCAGTGTTCCCAGACCCTTGACCATTATTGTCGCTCGCCTCTGGACCTTCTCTAAGAGGCTAGAGTCTTTGACAGTCCAAGGTCTCCATGTCTATATTGCAATTTCCGAGTGCAGCCGAACGAAACTTCCAACTATTTTGGAAAAAATGTCTCTTTCAAACCCCACAAAGGCTCATCTAATCAGCTGTAATATAAAGATCAGCCGCCGACTTCACCCCCTTCGTACAGTTCAGCGTTGATTTGAGTGAAGAAGTTATACACACACCCAAGTCCTTCTGACTCCCAACTTGTTGCAGTGGTGTACCGTTTAAGCAATAGACTTTCGTGCAGGATGCTCTACAACTACCGCTTTGAAAAAAGTTGCATGTACTTGCATTGAAAGGTATCGGCCAAAGCCTTGACCAGTCCTCCAATCTGTTCACGTTAGCTTGCAGTTAGTTTTCTTCTGCCGTATTTTTGGCGACCTTCCATAATTTGATGTTATCAGCGAACAAGGTGACATCACAGTCTAGATCCCTCACGCAGTCATTGATGAAAACAATGAATAATGTGGGACCTAAAACTGAGCCCTGTGGGACGCCACTCACTCCTTCTAGCAATATGCCGAGCCTTTCCAAAAAAGTGCGTTAGATGCCGTTTGTCACCTTATGCACCATTTTTGCCTTTTTTCAGTGCACATATATTATTATTGAGAGAGAGATTGGTGACCAACTTTGAGTGACAAGATGGCTAGGAAATGTATGGATACAAAATAATATTTCAAAAAATACGTCACTTACATGCTTGCAGGCGAAAAAGAGCAGCTGCTGGTTGTTCTAAATAATAATACAACATGACTACTCGCTTATTTTCAGTAATATATATGATTTACTTTCTTGATGTCTCATGTCCACTGCCTCCTGCAACATAGGTGACAAACCGCCAATCAGCTTCGAGGCAGATACCCTCTTTTCCTGCCTCCAATCTCTGCAGCTGCTCTACCACTCCTGGATTCGACCCTTTGAAGCGCTCCATCTGGTTCAACGAATCTCAGCCAATCCTTCTTCCTCGGCTGCCTCCAGCAGCAGCGGCAGCGCTACTGTCGACTCCTCTTCAACTCCACTCTCGCCGCCTCCGTCGTCCTCGTCTTCAACCAGTGGGCGCAAGGACTTTCGTCGTTTTGGCTTTCGCCAATTACGCATCAAGGGCCGTCTCGGTAGTGGACGGAGCATCGGCGGCGGCGCCGGCAGCGGTGGCGGAGATGTTGGAAGCTTTGCCTACGAGGCCTCCATTATTTCCGCTGGACACCTGATTGACTCCATGGCTGGCCAATCATCCAACAGCACCTCTTCCTCCGTCCTCTCCTCCACCAGCACTCTCCTGCCGACCAATGAGCGTGCCGAGGGCGATGAAACTGCATCGATCCAATCAGCCGCCACTAACGCCAGCAGCACGCCTAGCCTTCCCCGACTGCCGGCTCTCGCGGTCCTAGCGGCAATCGTGAAGTCCAGCGTGGTCTGTTGTGATCTCTTTACCACGCGGGAGCAGTACCTGTGGTTGATTGGGTTTCTACAAGCCGGTAGGTTTGCGTTCTCTTGGTTCTTGAATTTCAACCTGGTCGTCTCCTAGGTGATCGCCTTCGATTGGCTTGCAGCCACACGCCCTACCTCCTCCCCGCATTTAGGGAGGCCGAGTAGGAAAATGATATGCAGAATTAAACACTTAATGACGTTCGTTGATGAACGTTTTAGCCATCGCTAAGGGAACTCACTCGTCCCGCTCAGCCTTGGGCCTCATTTTCCGGGTCCTGCTAACAGCCGCACAGCGATAAGTAGTTTAGGCAGATATTATTGCCGATGAAGACAACTTAGACTGAGAAGAAGGCGACACTACTTTTATTCGCCTGACGTTTCGACATCCGTCGCGGATTCATCGTCAGAGACACAAGCAAAAGACGGTAGCAGAAACGGGACCCGCTTCTACGCTTCTGCCTAGACTACTTTCCGCTGTGCAGCTGTTGAGATGGATCTAAAATGAGTCCCAGCGCAACACGGGACGAGCGAGTTTCCTTAGTGATCGATGAACATTAATCAACGAGTGTCAATTTATCGCAAGGAAACGATCTTGTACTCAGTGGTTATAACGGTAGACTTCTGATCAAAAAGGTCGCGAGATCGGGCCTCAGGTTTGTTAATCATTATGGGGTTGGGTATAACTGGCTGATGACGGCTAATGAGCCAAAAATGGCAATTGCGGTTCCCCTTGTCTTTACCGTCAACGCAATTTGTTAACACTAACCGTAAATTATTAGGAGGGTTTCACAGATTTGATTAATTCAATTGGCCAAACTTTGAAAAATTCGTGGTCTCGGTGGGTTTCGAACCCACACAGCAGGAAAGGGTTTAGTACAGCAATAGACCTTCGGCTAGATTCTCTACAACTACCGAGTAAACCAATCAATTAGCTTTTAAATTTTGCGTAATATCGGTAATTAGTACTTTTTCAAGACTGCTTGCCACTCCAATGTTGCATCGTATTCCTATAAACCAAAAAACAGTTCGATTTCCCAGCATTTGTCTAGATTCCTCAACTCGTGCTTATTCTGCTGGGAACATGTGGTAGGCAAAGCCATTTCGTCCGAAACAACAGAAAAAAGGACACGTGAAGACGGACAATTTCACGAATCAAAACATGCTCCCGGACCGGGAGTTGAACCCGGACCACCTGGGTGAAAACCAGGAATCCCAACCACTAGACCATCGGGAAAGACCGTTGTCTAGGTGCAAAACATCATGCCGATGTGCTGAGAAGTGCCGTGTAGCACATCACGACAAACTGTGCCCAAATGGGCTCCGGTCCCATGCGAGTATTGGAGCTGCACTGATGGAACCTATCGCATTTTCCCAAAGACTCCCGAATTCAGATACGGAATTTCAGAGCTGCTCATCCATCATAGTTTTTCTAACCTGTCTCGAGAATTTAAGCAGGGGTTTCTACCGTGCATGTCTCAGAGTGTTTGAGCGTAAGCAACCACCTCAATAAGGTTCTTTGTGCACTGGCCTTGGAAAGCAGTTGGCCAATTAGGATAGACAGAGGGTGGACATGGGTCCGTGACCTTTACCTGCCTTTGACACACTCTGGTGCGCACACGCTTAGTGGACACGAGTAACAGACATGGCAGTCAGGTCCAAGAGGCGTGCGGGCAAAGCGTGGCTTAGAATACAAGGTCAGTACAACACAATGGAAGAGAGAGAGCAGAGGATGAAAGTGTATCTGTGAATCAGGACTTAAGTTTGTTAAAGAACAAAATTCAAATTTCCCGGGCTGCGAAAATAAATCCCGAGACTCCATGGGATGATTATCTGTAAGTGGTACAAGGTTCGGGTTGTGAGTGCACTAAAATGCCAAGATGTTTTTAAGTACGATTTGCCTCTTGGCGTTTGCGGGTAACTTGAATCAGTTCCTACTAAAAGGTATCGCTAAATGAAAGAATTTACTGAAAAGCTTTGTCTTATCTGCACATTTTAACTTTGATGTTACCTTGAAAGGAAATCTTACACAGATACCATCAGCTAGTAACCATTTAAAGTAATTTTTAAAGATTCCACTTGTTATAGGAAATTTTTTTAAATTGATTTTAACTATATTTATACCGTTATTCTGTTGTGATCTTCCATTTTGCCCGGTAATGGGTTTCCTTAATTGGATTATTCCTTAAATATTATTCAAATGCCCATCTTCATAAGAAATAATATCCACAACCTGTTCCAAAATTGCAAACATTCCCATCAGGGACTTCAGAAGAGTAGTTGGTGAGCATACGTATGCTTTTGATAAATTATGATCGAGCCATTACATTTACATGAGAAGTGGGCCAAAGGTAAACATTCGGACAATTAGGTTCATCATTACATGCAAATTAGTCATGGGTATAGGGGAGTGACTTTGCGTGTTTATAATAGGCGGCAAAGGAGCACCTCCCGGTATAGCTTAGTAAAGGTGAAGTTAGGAATATAAACAGCGCCATATTTGATTCTGGATACGATTTAGACCCCAACAAAGACTTAATGTAATTTATAAGGTCCCACTAAACTATCCAAAGTCCCTGAGTCAGCGTTTGCTAGCAACAATAGACATGGATCATTCTGTATACATCAGGAGCCGCATTATTAAATTGATGGATACGATGTATTGTGAATAAACACCTTACGATCGTAAAAACACTCAAAATAAGAATTTTTAAGACCAAAGGAAACCATTCCTTTAAGGATAAAATTAAGAGGAGGCGTAATTTTCTATTAAATAAGTATAAGAGAAAATGTTTGCGTGCACGCTTTCCATAAATATATATTTGAATTTATGCAGGCAGCCAAAATCACTCATTAAAATGCATGCTATTTAAGTAGCCATTTTTTACGGAATCAACTTTTTCGCAGCGGTCTAAAAGAAGCTCATCACAGAGTCGGCATCCTAGCGTGAATGAAAATGACTGAAATTGGACTGCATGATAAACAGTATTGCAACCCTACCCAATGTTGGTTTGCGAGTGATTACCGGTCTTTTTTAATCTGCGGAATGGTTCTTGCAGCACTCACTACACTGCAATCGCCCGCATAGTTACCTTTACCCCCCTTCCCGTATAAATGCAATGGGTTAATGCGAATTTATCGAAAGCTTACGTATGCTTGCCATTTATTCTTCTGAATACACAGATAATCCGTTTTTCGGTAAATACTGTTAAGAGAAATCTTACTTTGAATGTTTTAACAAACAGTTCACAATCTACATTGATGAAAAAAGTCTTAGAAGACGGAAACCGTAAAATCTTCTTCGGATTTTCCAGGGCAACCTGTATCTACCTTTAATTTGATACAGGGAATACCTAGTAGGGAATTGGATGCACAGAAGGTTCCTTTAAATAAATAGCAAAAAAGAGCTACACAAGCCCTTTCTTCGCAATAAATATGCAAATACGCGTGAGCATACCAGTCAGGATGTTTGGAGTAATTGATTGCAGCCCTTAAAAACTCCACTGAAACGGTACAGGAAATGTAGTGGAACATGCAAAAATTTTTACGGTGGCTTTTGGTATGCAAAAGCGCATAAAAATATTTTGCAAACATGAATTCTTGAGAAGATGAAGCAATTGCGGAATAGCAGCCTACAAAACATCCACTGCATATCCATTATAACATATTCATCTTGACAATCTTTAGTGTAAATACAAGCTCTGCTAAAATATATCTAGTAGTATTTTTGTTTGTAGTTATTTATGTTAGGTGGGTGTTTAAGAATTTGAATTGACCTTTAACAGATGATTATCCAGACGTCTCTTGAACAGGTTCGCAGTGAATGAATGCACAACAGACTCTGGCAAGAGTTCCATTGTCGAATGGCACTTTGAGAGAAGATGGATGAACGTTAGTTCGGCCGACCCAGTTCCTAGGTCAACTGGCAACCATGTCTTCTGATGTTCCTTGTTGGGGCCCTGTGAAGGACATCCTCCCACTTCACATCCAAACCATTTCTTCTTAGTAACTGAAAATTTGCTATCATGTCACCTTTGCCTTGTCTATAGTGGATGGGAAGGGGATTTAAAACAGTCACAAAGCTGTTCGTATGTGAACTGTTTTAGTTTAGGGACCAGCTTAGTAGCACGTCGTCGAACCCCTTAAAGAATCCCCATGTCTTTTTGGAGCCAAGACAACCAAGCCTGCATTACATATTCCAGATACGGCCTCACGAATTTTCAACATACTTTTCCGAAGATATCTGCATTCAGGTTGACAAATGTGCTTTGTATGGCGCCCATGAGCGACATTGTCCTCGCTGCGACGTTGGAGCACTGTATTGTGACACTTAGGTCGTCTTTGATAAGTACACAAAGGTGTCTGTGCACACTCACGGATTCAATTGGTTGGTCTCCGAAGATATAGTGTCATGAGAGTGCATTCCTGCGGCGTCTTGCTGATACTATGTGCATTATTACACATTTTTGAGGTTGAAGTTCATGCACCAACTCTTGCTCCAAGAGTGCAGCTGGTCTATATCCTCTTGCAATATTTGAAAGTCCCTTTCGTCTTTTATCACCCTCCACAGTTTGCGATCATCTGCAGAGTACTATGTCATATTTACTTTCTCATACTATGTCATTTACGTTAATGATGAGAAGGAGCGGCCCAAGAACTGGCTTTCGTGGAACTCAACTTTTGACAGGTGCCACCTGCGATAACGTTTTGACTACAGTCTCCAAGGAAATCTTCAATCCACTTCAGGAGATTCCCTGTTATCCCAAAGTCGGTCGGCTTTCGGATGAGGCGCTGAGGTGGAACGCGATCAAACGCCTTGGTGAAGTCAGCGAACTTAACATCTACGGGATGTTCTTCATCCATGACTTTTGTCCAGTGTTAAAGCGTTGTGATAAGATTTGTAAGACAAGACCCCTTCTCGTCAGCTGGACTAGGCTGATTTGGCGGCGAAATGCATCGAGCGATAAAATCGACTTTTTAATTGTCCTCTCCATCAGCTTGCAAGCGATGCACGTCAAAATGACCGGTCGGCAGTTGGTGGGATAGAACCATGATCATCCCTTATGCATGAGTACGAAATTTTTCAACTTCCATGTTGCAGGAAGTTTACCGAGAGTCAAGCCATTTCTCAAAGCCTGAACTCGGAGCTAAATTCGAGAACTGCTTAGGTACAACGTTTCCACAAAAAGGATGGCTTCGGTCACGACAGTTACCTTATAGTCACAACAGCCTTCACAGATCGTAATGACGGTAAAGATGATTAAACTTTTAGACAACAGTAACTGAATTGCCACAATAATTTGTTCGACCGATAGCATCCCAGGACTATAACCGATTAGTAACCTCCATGTGAGCATAGGTCGAGCTTACTGAATGTGACGTTTGCATGAATGAGGATCGTGAGAACCGCACGATAAAAACCCCTGCTTAAATACTCGGGAAAAACGATGATAGATGAGCAGCTCTGAAGTTCCGTATTCGAATTTGGGAGTCTTTGGGAAAATGCGATACGTTCCATCAGTGCAGCGCCAATGCTCGCATGATACAGGAGCCCATTTGGGCACAGTTTGTCGTGATGTGCGACACTTCACTTCTCAGCACATCGGCATGATGGTTCAGCAAAACCCTTCATGTTACTACAACGAACCCTGCGTGTAGAAGAATTGTACCTAGACAAAGGTCTTTCCCGATGATCTAGCAGTTAGGATTCCTGGTTTTCACCCGGGCGGCCCGGGTTCAACTCCCGGTCGGGGAGCATGTTTTGATTCGTGTGTGTGTGTGTGCTTTTTCTGTTATTTCGGACGACATTGCTTCGTAGCAGAATGACCACGAGTTGGGTAATCTAAAAAATGCAGGTGAATTGAATTGTTTTGCGGTTTATAGGAATACGATGTTATATTCGGATGGCAGGGCGTCTGAGCAAATACAAGTTACCACATAGTGCGCAAAACTTAACAGTGAATTCCTTAGCTCACACATGGCCCTCCAAGCGGTTAGCATTTGTCGACGTCAGCTGTGTTTGTGAACATTTCCCTGCCAACACCTAGCTCCGCTCAGTTGGTGTGCTCATACTAAACAAAACGCGGTCATGGCAATGTCTATTTTATAGAAGTACTCGGAAATTATCTTGATGTTTTTACTGACCACTGTTACATCAAAAAATATACTTTCTTTATCTTAATGAGCAACAATTCATCTCAAAAATTAAAGATCCATGGCATCTCGCGAGAGCTCTTCATTTGCTGCCTCTCATTCCGTAACGTGAAGCACATAATGGATAATACTAATTGATTTCATACAGAAAAATCGATCAAAACACAAGGTCATAAGAGATAGCCAACAGGCTAATCAATAACATAAGAAGTTAAAACGCTATGGTCAGCAAAAAACGGGGAAAGACGTCTAAGGTAAAATGTTGGGTGGGGAATCTGTAAACAGGGAGCCAATGTTACCAAGGCAGAGTTAGATTCACTACATGTTCCAGCTGTTTACAAAGGTCGGGTTTGAACCGCCGTATGTAGGCTACCTCCAGATAGCGTAAGGTGCGGAAAATTTTTTTTGGGTCAATAGAATGGCCCATGTCTAGCAGGTGTTCAGTAATCAATGACCGGGGAATTCTGCTTTTTTGTCTCACTAAACAGGTAGGTAAATGTTCCTTAGCTCTGGTGACCAGTTGCCGTTGCGTTCGCCCTATGTACTTGCATCCGCAAGTGCATGTTAATTCGTAAACACAGTTCGAAGTGGCGTACAACGGCAAGACATCCTTCGCATGAGGAGTTCGTAAAGGCTTCGTTGGATTGTAACTTCTAAGCTCGGCAACATAGTACGTCCTTTCAATGGCATTGAGAAGGCGTCTTTTGATGGTATTCAACATGTTATTGCCCTTAAAGGGCAAAAAAATGAAAACGGGCTTTTTGGTGTCAACTGCTGAGTCAATTTTCGTTTAAGGGGTTTATTGTATTTGTCTATAAACTGACTTGGATATCCTCGCTTCAATATGATGCCTTTAAGGTTGGTTAACTCATCCTCCAATGTATCCATAGAACAGATCTTTCTGGTCCTCTGGAAAACAGTTAATACCAAATTACGTTTCAATTGAATGGGAAAAACTCAGATAATGCAAATACTGTCCATTCCAGGTATTTTTATGGAGGAGCGTCCGTGTAATGGAACCATCTTTCTGTCTGGATAAGTGAACGTCGAGAAAGGAAATATGGTTATCTTGTTCCTGTACCATGGTTAATTTAATCTTAGTATGCAGACTGTTCATTGCAGATAATAATCCTTCGGCTTCCCTTGGGTTGTCCACAATCGCAAAGATAGCATCTAAATAGCACCTGTAGAGTGTGGTATTGCTCAATTTACAGGATAATTTAACTTCTAAATGGCCCATAAATAGGTCAGCAAACATAGGTCCAAGTGGGCTTCCCATTGCGACTCCGTCAATTTGTCGATATAATTGGACATCTTTTATGCAAAATTGTAATTAGTTCCATAGTATTTCAGGGGACAGACGGGTATCAGAGAAATAAGCACAAATTACATCTATATTTTCTTCCAAGGGAGTGTTGGTAAATAATGAATCATCGTCCAAGAATATCATGTGTTTGTCAGAAATATTTTGGTGCCTTATTTCGTCGACAAAATGGAAACGATCTTTTAACGTATAAGAAGAAAATCTTTTGCGAATTGGCTCTAATTCCTTCACAAGCCATTGTGTCAATCTACGAAATGGTGAGTTTGACATAGATAGAATTGGTCGTAAAGGAATATCCTTTTTATTTGTTTTTGGTAAACCGTATAGTAGCGGGATATAGGAACTACTAGGTTATAGGGACAGAGTGTGTTTGGAACCCATTAGATTATAATCTAACACAAGCTTGATAATTTTCCAGGCAGAGTCTTCCAAAGCCCTGGTTTCATCTGCACATTGTGCTTCTTGACGAAATTGACTAGAATCTTTTAAAATGGCTTCCAATTTTTTAACATAATCATTTCAATTGAAGTTAGCCCCACCATGCCCTTTGTCAGGTTTAGAAATAATTATTTCTTTGTGGTGTTTCAATGCAGATAAAGCAATTGTATGTTCTTTATTTATGGGAGAGCGTTGCGTTATTGGAGCTCTACGATACTGGTGTGCGATGTTCACAAATTATGCTTTCATTTTAACCTAAGTCTTCAGTGGATTTAGGTTTTAAGTCGGTCAATTGAGAGTAAAAGTTCTCAAATTGTGCTTCAAATTCTACTGAAGTAATTCTTTGGTTAGGCAAGCAAAAGTCAAGTCCTAATGAAAGTGCCTCTGTTTGCAAATTGTTGAGTTGAATGTCTGAAAGAAACAGGGTAAATTCATTAAAAAGTGCCTTCTCAATACCATTGAAAGGACGTACTATGCTGCCGATCTTATAAGTTGCAATCCAACGAAGCCTTTACCAATTCCTCATGCGAAGGATGTCTTGCCGTTGCATACCACTTCAAACTGTATTTATGAATTAACATGTACTTGCGGATGCAAGTGCATAGGCGAACGCAACGGCAATTGGCCACCAGAGCTAAGGAACATTTACCTAGCTGGTTAATAAAAACCAGAAAACAGAATTTCCCGGTCATTGATTACTGAACACCTGCTAGACACGGGCCATTCTATTGACCAAAAAAATTCTTTCCGAGTACTTGTTCGAGCACGAACAACTCGTACCTTACGCTACCTGGAGGCAGCCTACATACGGCGATTCAAACCTGATCTATGTAAACAGCTGGAACATGCAGTGAACCTAACTCTGCCTTGGTAACATTGGCTCCCTGTTTACAGATTCCCCTCCCAACATTTTACCTCAGACGTCCTTCCCCGTTTTTTGCTGACCATAGCGTTTTAACTTCTTATGTTATTGATGAGCCTGTTGGCTATCTCTTATGACCTTGTATTTCAATCGATTTTTCTGTATGAATTCAATTAGTATTTTCCATTATGTGATTCACGTTATGCAATGAGAGGCAGCAAATGAAGAGCTCTCTCGAAACGCCATGGATCCAATAAATCTTGCTGTTTTTAGCATCTTTAAATTCGCACATGGACAAAATTGTTTAAAATGTTTGAAACGTCTAGAAAATCCTGCACAACCACATAAATTGGCTTAAGTGTTTGATTTGTATTCACTGATACCAAATAACAACTTGGCGTCAACTTGCCCACTTGGACGCCTCATTATTGCTTCCCGGAACACATATATTCGCTTCTATCGATAAAGCGAAACGTTGCAGCGAGCTCATACAATATAATGAGTACTGCAAACCAAATGCCGCGATTTCCGAAAGACTGGTAATCGCTCGCAAATCAACATTAAGTAGCCTTGGAATAATGATTACCGTACAGTCTTATCTGAGCTCTTTTCAGAATTTTAGGATGCCAGCATTTTAATGAGCTTCTTTCTGACCGCTAATAAAATGTAGATTCTGTAAAAAATGTCTACTTAAAAAGTTTGCAGTTTTATCATTGATTTTGGCTGCCTGCATAAATTCAAATATGTTTTTAGACAGCACGCACGAAAATATTATTTTGTGTACTCGTGTGGTAGCAAATTACGCCTTCTTTAAATTTTATACTTAAAGAAAGGTTTTCTCTCTAGTTTTAGAAACTTTTTAAATTGCCAACTGCTACACCCGAATTCAAGGCTCCCGAGCAGCATACTATAAACATTCCGTTTAAGGATAAACGTGTTTGTCTGCGGTTTAAGGAAGAGGTCATGTAGTTCTCGTAAACTTTTTTCAATATATGTGGATCATGCTATATACATTACATGAAGCATAAATCAATTGATTGATTCAATATATTATGAATGGACTTAACCATGTCCGACCCCTCTACTCACTTTGTGAAATGCGCCGATGGCGTTTGCATTCGCATCTACCGCACCTATGGTCCAAGCGCGGTCCTGTCACACTCTTTCTCGTATCGACCTAAAACCGACTGCTGACGACGTGGCGGGTACGTATGCTCTTGTCACAGCAAGGACATATCATGGTTGCATCTCCGGTTCTTGGGGACGTTCTCGTGACTCTGAGTTCTTCTCCTCCTGTAGCCCTTCGAAGGTAGATAGAACTCGTCATGGACCCCATGGCTGCCGCATACATTCACAGCAACATGCTGGTCCTATCTTTCACATTCTTTATCCCACGAGCGACAGTTTTTCTCCTACAAACCAAAAATGACATTTCATTTTGAATTATGAGTCAGGCCTTAGGATTTTTTCACTGTCTGCTCTTCTTGCTCAGTTACACTGCTGGTTCAAGTTTACTGACATCACCACATGTGGGTGTTTTACTCAAAACAAGCGAGTAGTCACCTACAATTGTGTAAACGACTTCTTTGAAATGCTCGGCTGTGCCGATGCATTTCTTAAATACTATGCACCAATAGGGAGTTCAAAGGCGTTTGCCTATATTGCCTTGCATTAACTTGACTTGACTTGAATTGACACCACTCAGTCATAAAAAATCTCAAAAATTATAATTTTTCCAAAGCCGAAGCATACTTATTTTCTTTCATTATGTAAAGCATTAAAAGAAGGCGTAATGTCTTATCAAACGTTTACAAAAATATGTTTTGCCGGTTTTCGATAAAATCTATTTGAATCTATGAAGGCACTCAAAATCCACGATAAAAATGCATGCGATTTAATTAGCCATTTTATATAATATACTGTTTAGTAAGTGGTGAGAAAAAAGCTCATTACATAACCGACCTCCTGGTGGGATGGAAAAGGCTTGAGATTAGAATGCACGATAATCAGTATTGCAACCCTACGTAGCCGGTAATAGTGACGGCCTAGCTGTCCCGCCACCGAAACCTAAGACATGCTCTCTTAAATTGGTCGTTTTAAATGCCAGCTCACTAATTTATAAAATGCCTCTGCTCCAGACTATGGTTCTCGTCAACCGCCCAGACATTGTTATGGTAACTGAGACATGGGCATCTGCCTCTGTAGCTGACTCAGAACTCTCTGTTCTAGGCTATGCATGCGTTCGGAACGATCCAAACAATGGCCGTGGCGGAGGAAGCTGCATCAATATAAAGCAGCCACTTGCATTTCTCCCGTTGGACTATCCACAATTCACAGCGGTGGAGGAGAGCTGCTGGCTACGAGTTGTTCTATAAAACAAATACTCCTTACTTGTTGGCTGTGTTTATCGCCCACCTGATGCCAATGCGGACTCCGATCTTGGTCTCTCGCAGGCATTTAATGCCGCAGCTGACTTGAATCTTAAGTATTGCTTGATTGCAGGTGATTTTAACCTTCCTGACGTGCAATGGTTTTCACCATCCGCTCCTTCAAAGTTCAAGAACTTACTTGAGGCAATAGATATCGGCATGTGGGATCAGGTAGTCGATTTTTCCACTCGAGAAGCAAACATACTCGACCTTATTTTTTGTAGGGGATGCGAACCACTTTCAGTGTAATCCTTAGACGCACTTGGGAGTTCAGACCATCTTACAGTTGTTAGTGAACTAGAACTGGAGGCGGATAAAACCTTTCCCCAAAAGTATAGTCTTTATCATGATTTCCGATCAGCAAACACAGCGGACCTACTGGCACATCTAAACGCTCTCGACTGGTCTGAATTTTTCAAATGTTTGGATGTAAATGTTTGTACCGATGCACTGTACAAAGTGCTGGATCTACGCATCCTCCACTTTGTTCCCAATAAGAAAGTAATGCATGTCAAGGATGAAGTGTACCTTCGTCTGTCATTCCGTCGTAGGCTGCGTAGAATCTCTCGTCGTTTGCATCAGCAGAAAGACACTTCCGTTCTGCCCTTGATCACACTGATCTTTGAGCAGGCTAAGAAGCTCTCCGAAGAAAAGCAGTTAGCCGATGAGGCCCACTTCGCTGAAAATCCTTCCCTTAATGTTGCGAAACTCTTTTCGCGTACAGTCAAAGCGCAGAGGAAAACGCAACACCCAATGCTTCGAGATGCCTTAGGAAGCCCCATAGTTGACGCTAAGTTGACCACCGATAGTTTCAATGCGTTCCTATCCAAAGGGTTTAGTGAAAACTCGTTCGCTGCATTTCCGGCTATCCGGGCTTGGACGGGTGCCGTCCTGGAAACCATAACCTTTACCCTCTGTTACGTGACTGTAGTCATTCGTCGTTAGCGTCAATCTTATAGTCCAGGAGCAGATGGCGTCCCGGTTAGCCTTCTGCAAGCTGAAGCGAACCACATTTTCCGTCTATTCTGTGTGAGATATTTAATCTTGCATTGGAAAGTGGAACCATTTCTTCGCCGTGGAAGGAATCGCACATAATGCCTATTCGCAAGCATGACCGATCGACATCATTCGATAACTTTAGGCCAATAAATACACTTCCCGTAGCCTCGAAGATCTTGGAAACCTTGATCAAAGAAAAGATGATGCGTCACTTGACAGAGAACAACCTGCTCAATACAGCTCAACATGGCTTTCTCGAGAAACGATCTTGTGACACCTGCCAACTCTCTTTTTTTAATTAGGTGCTTCAATCTAGAGACAGCGGTTTTGCCACTTATAGCGTCTATTTTGATTTTACTAAGGCCTTTGATCGGGTCGATCATAACCTCCTCCTTCTGAAACTGGCCTCCTTTGGCATGGTTAGCAAGCCTCTGAACTTCATATCTTCCTATTTGGATACTCGCACACAACGAGTTAAAAGTTCCAATGTTATCTCCAACCCCACGCATGTGAGGAGTATGGTAGACCCTTCATGTACGCTGATGATTTAAAAGTCGCTTATCGATATTCACCGGCAGATCGCAACATCGTGCTCGAGCTGATAAAAAAGGATCTTCAGGCCTTCGCCCAGTGGTGTTGCACATGGCGCCTCACCCTTTCATGGCACAAATGTTCCGTTATGGTTGTTGGCGACGATCATCAACCGGAATTAAGCAATCATGGCCACGAACTAAATGTCCAAGGAGTTGTCAAGAATTTGGGCATATCCTACTCTAATAGTCTTAATTTGTCAGAGCACTGTGCCCTGATAGTCTCGAAAGCACACCGAACCACCGGATTTATCCTTAGAAATTTTAAGACTATCAAGGTTAGAACTAGCCTTTATAATATGTACGTGAGACCTAGTCTTGAATACTGCTCGCCCCTATTCAGTCTTCTGCGCACTAGTGAACGGAAAAAAATAGAATCGGCGCAGCACTTCTTCACTAGAAGAGTTTTCACCACAGAACACCGTAACTTAACCTACTAACAAAGATGCGAACTTATAAAGCTGGATCCCCTGTGGCTTCGTCGATTGCAGACGGGTCTAATTTTACTGTTTAAACTTTTCAATGGTCAAACCTTTAATCCTCTTAGTACAATAAGGTAGCTTGAGCACTCTCGACGCGCCAGTCATCGAGACGTATTTTTATTTCTTCCTATGGCACGTACAGTTAAGTACCGGCAATTCTTTTCAGTAAATGCCATATCAATGTAAAATAAGCTGCCCAAAAGTATAAAAACCCAGCACAGCTTTCCTATGTTTAAGAGAGCTATAACTAGTTTTCTGCATTCAGGACAACTTTCTCGCAGTCTGCTAACCCTTCAGCCGATAGCACGCAACTTTCTGCCGACAACCATTGAAGGAAGACTGAGAACACTGTGTTCTTGTGCCAACCCTCTCCATCTCGAACTAATGTCCTTAAACTATGTGAAACATTTCTCCTGCTGATGAGTCAACTCAGCTTACAACTGCACATTTATTCCGTTTGTATCATACCTTTGAAGGCAGGTTTTTTTCACTTGAAACAAACTCCCTATCTCGCCCAGTATTGACAAAACACAAAACCTGAAACAAAACCAATACTGGCTGCAACATAGGCAGTTTGTTTTAGGTGCTGCCTACGTGCAGAGATTAAAGTTGCAGCGTGTATGCGCGCGCGCAGGCATAGAAACGAGTATGTATGCACTCAGCCCTCCGCCGACGGCAGGTTATGGATATATTATCCAGACACAATTGGTCGCATCCACTATGGTCCAGCGGTTAGGATTCCTGGCTCTCACCCGGGCGGCTTGGGTTCGACTTCCGGTCGGGGAGCTAACTTTTATCCTGGCATAGATTCTTCTCATTGACAAACCTCAGAGGAGAACATCGAAAGTACTGCAGTAGTGGATTTAAATATTAAAACACAACAAAATGAAGGAGAACGTTCACTTTCCAGATAATTGCATGGACAAAGAAGAAGAATGGTCGAGCACCGGATCACTTCGTTTATTAACCTGAGCTTTTGAACTCTTACAGGAGTCCATCGTCAGAGGTAAGAAAGAGCAAAAAAGAGGGGTTGGTTATAGTGTGTGTAAAGGAATCAATTGTCAAGGGTCTTCAGGTCCTGAGGGGTAAGGGACAGCGATGAAAAGGGGGTGGGTGGGGGCAATTAACCGCCAGTGATTTCAACGTTCATCAAAGCGTCACCAACGAAAATGGGAGCCATTAGAGAGGACGTGAGCCCAATTAATTGTGACGGACGTCTGACCGTCACTGTACGTTATTGCGCAAGGCTCTATACGCCGGCACCAATTTGATGCATTGTTTGACTGAATTTCCGGCCGTGGAGCAGGCTTCGATCAGTTCCCTGTTCGTCTTGTTTCCGGCCTTGGCGAGAAGACCAGGCATTTGAATTGGACCTGTTTCATGGGTGTGAGCTGAAACTTGCGGTACTTCGTCGCTCCGTCGTACGGCCAACTTGTGCTCATTTATGCGCGATCCGAACATGCGTTCAATTTGGCCTACGCTTTCAAATGACTCACCAAATTTTAAATACAACATATTTTACAAGGTGCTATCGGCAATTTGAATATCAGAAAAGGCCAGTTTTTAGTAGATATTATTTCCTGACTGAAGCAACCAGTGATGATTCTTGGCCCCGCCTCGATGCAGTTCGAGTAACTAAATATGTAACCACTCAAGGATCTCATTTATTACAAGTCAGGTTTGGGTAAATTTAGATTAAGTAGTCCACCTTATATACCTCTAGTCCCAACATTTTGTCCAACGGAAACGGTGGTTATAGGGGAGTTTGAAAAGTTGACACGGACAAGCAAAATTCAAACAGAATTGTTTACTTGTTTAAGTAGGCGAGTATTATCAATTTAATTTGCCTAAGACAGCTTAGATTCAATTTTGGCAGGATGCCAGGCGGCTGGGCGTCGTGGCGTGTGCCTGTAATCCAGCTGCTTGCAGGCCGCGTGGTGGAAGTTGCTGACTCCGGATGTAACGCTCCGTGTTTGCGCTCCGGTGTGTCTTGCGTGTCTGCATTTGAATTTGACTATTATTTAGTTCTTATCTCATGTTCTAGGAAATTTCTCAATTCATGAATCACCTGTTCATTGATTCTATGCAGTCGAGCTTAAGCTCATTGATAAAATGTCTCAGTGCTGTCACGGCCTCCGCGGGATGCGTAGGGCGCACCTGTGAGTTGCAGACTTGGGTCATCCCTAGGGAACGTGACAATCTCCACATTTTGAACACAATTTTGACATCTTGGCAACTGGATTCAATGAGGTTGTGGTTTCCTCTTTAAGTTTAGCGATGATACCCATTTAAGTATTCAAGAAGTCAAGATAGGCGAACCAACGTTTTCAATTAATTCATCATCAGGCGTGTACAATACTATAAATGCGTAGAGTTAGTCAAAGTTTAAGCAACCAATCAACGGTATTCAAGGGGGGAGGGGAACTGTTAAGAGAGCTCAAGGGGGGCAGGGGGGAGGGGAGTGTCCCCCAAGTAGGTCATATCAACAATTGTCTCATCACTTTGCGGCATCGTGACAGTTTTCATTGTCTGCTCATGATATTGCGGCATGCTGGAAGGGGTGCGGACGGAAATTCAGTTTTTTCTCGGCCACGGGAGCCTTAGGGCCACTACAAAGGCTTTCTGCGCACACAAGACCGGGTTTGTGAGTCGTATTTCCACGGCTTCTGCCATCGCAAGTATCCCTTGATGCAGGAGTTTGGAGTGTTTCGCTGGTACTTTATACAGGACTCGAAACGCTTCGTTTGCGTCTACTCGGTGACCGCTGTCAACCAAGTGAGACAAAATTGCACTAGATATTGACTTGACCTCGCCTTTGTTTAGCCAGGCAGGATGGTGTTCCCGCATGCGTTTGGATAGCCGCCTAGTTGTTCGACCAATGTAGCTTGCCCCACAGGAGCATGTAAAGTTGTAGATACACATTGATGAGGTCTGGAACGGGAGTCTATCCTTGCCTTCAAGGCGTAGAAACAGAGTGCTTGAAAATACTACTCTTAACTTAGCTGCTGGATAAGTACGCGCGATTGCAGCGTTCAGGCGAAGCTGTAGAAGTTCGCTTGCTGGATCACCTTGAAATGGCAATGCAAGTAATAAGGTTTTCTTATCAACCGTCGGTTCTTCTGATTTTGGTGAACCTTCTTCCATAAACTTATTGGTGGACTTCTCGGGAAATCCGTTTTCTTGTAGGGTGTTTTTAATGAGAACGAGTTCGTTCTCCAATGTCTCTGGGGACAGATTCTCCTGGTTCGGTTCGCGAGGCAGCCGACTAGGCTCCGTTTTTGACTTGGCAATGCAAAACTGTAGAAATAAGTGCATTGCCCTGTCCAGGTTTTCTTGCGAAATACACCTCTACTTATTGTTTTATCCGATCTTCTACTAAGAAGGACATCCAGAAATTGGAGGCAATGTCTGTCCTCTTTTTCTAAAGTGAAGGTTAACACTGGGCGCACCTTATTCACTTTAGCTAAGAAAGTGACCAACTCAATACTTCCATCTGCTTTTACAAATATATCATCCACATATCTAGCATAAGCATGAAGATCCTTTATAATATGGGAAAGATCGTTGCTCTCCAGTTTGCCGATGAAGGCATCAGCTAAAAGAGTTCCTTGTGGTGATCCCATTACTACAACATCGATTTGGCGGTAAAATTGGCCATTATAGCTGAAGTGCACGTTTAAAGTACAGCGAAAGAGTAGTTCTTTTAGGTCTCCGATCGGCATGCCGAAAGTAAATTCCTGTTAAACAATCCCTTCGCACAAATATTCTATGGTTTCTGAGAGGGGAATGTTTGTGAACAGAGGCGTGACATCTACGGATAACATCGTTTTCCCCTCGATATTTGTGTTGCTTATGGACTCGACGTATTGAAACGTGTCCCTAGGCCGAATGGTGCTATTTGGCGCCAAATCGGCTTGAGCTTTTCTGCCAGCCACTTTGCAATTGCATGATATGGCGAATTGCACATATCAATTATTGGTCGTATTGAAACATCTGGTTTGTGAATCTTAGCAGCCCATATAACCTTGAGGGACTGTGCCTGTGGGTTAGAGCGCTTCTAACTCTGGTTCACTAAGGAAACCTTGGTCTTTGAGTTTACGAAGACAAGTTGTGAGTTGAGATTCTACGCTCTCGGTTTGGTTCTCATTGTGTCTTTCCCTTTTGAACTTTGTGTCATCAGCCAGGATTGATTCGATCTCGGACACGCAAACACTTTTATTCATAAGAAAGAGACCAGAACCTTTGTCCGGTTTAGTAATGAATATTTCAGTGTTTTGGCGTAAAAATTTGAGTTTCTCCAGGTGCTGTTTCGTGATGTGTCCGATGCCCAGAGGTTTCGTTCTCAAGTATTGGTAGCAACAATTCACTAGCGTTGATTTGAAATACTCCGCCTCCTCCGGTGTTGTCGGTACTCAATCATGTGGCTGACTCAAGAGATTTTCAAATTGCACTTTTGCCCCTAATCTTTTCGGTCTTCTATTAGAGAAAACAAAATTTGTGTCCTAGAGATAGTACTTCAAGAAGGTGTGTGTCGAGGGTCATGTTAGTAAAATTTTGTACGTACCGCTCCTCTTTACATATCAATAAGTACCTCTATAGCTCTTTGTCGAATCTTCTCGCTAACTACCAATGAGAAAATGTCGTAGGTTGCTTTTTCGCATGCAACTTCACATTGTACCTTTACCGTGAGCACCTATCCCTAGTAGAATTTTACATCTAAGGAATCTCTATTCATCGAGATTCTAATTTCTAGTTGGTATATATTTAAGACCCCTATATAAATATCTGCAGTATGCGCTGAAGACCATGCAACATTCGTAACTTTGTAAAAGTTTGATCATTACTCACATACCGGTGTGAACGCATTTACGAAAACTTGGAAATAATAATGTATAACATTAGGCATATTTAAAACAAAAAAAGTCTCGGACGCACTAGGAGTGCTCGTTAAGAAAAATAAACTTTTTTCGATAATCAATAAGTTCCGGAGACTTAAAAGTAGCTATAAATTAGAACAATACGTTTATCGCCTTAAAGGGTGGGGGTAAATGAGTTATGCCCCCGCCTGGGACAGGGCTCAGGGCGCGGATTTCAACCCGTTTACCCGCGTCCTGAAAAAACTTTGTGCGACGTGATGCCTTACTTTAATTTCTTACCCTATTTCTTTCCACCCCGACCTTACAATTGGTTGTTTCATGAAAGGACAAGGCACGCAGTATGGGGTACTGATAATTTGTTGTAAAATTAGGTAGTTTTCTAAAAAAATATGCACAGAAAGCTTTTAACTCTTTATTGTTCATTTATTGAATGGTTATGGTATTGTGAACAGCGTGCTTCGGATTCTTCTTTGGCTGCGGGTTCCTGCAAGATAATTAATTATAATAGTAGATAAGCAAAATGTTCTGCAAAAAACTAGAAGAAGCACCTGCATTAATTTCATGCCACTATAGTGTACCTTTGTAACATGTAACTAAAACCGTATTTTAGCAGGTCAAGTGCCAGCAAGCAGTGGTAAATGTAATTTAAAAAAACACTTACATGAATCTTGAAAATTGATCCATGCATGAATCGAAGCAAATATGCGTGCCCGAGAAGTCATCGTCAGAGGAAATGAGAAACGGCAAGAGTTAGCTACGCGTAAATGGGGGTGGGGGGGGGGTTCGCACTTGTGATTGGTCAATGCCCACGCTACGTCAATTCTCACGCCATCATATCGTGTGTCACCTACGCGCGTCCCTGGAGTTGTGGCATGTGACCTTGGAGTGATAGCCTGCATGTTTGTACGGGAATTGGGCCGCAGTTGTTGGTCGCGAGTACGGATAGCAATGTAACAGGGCGGTATATCCACATGTCTGTTGATGGAGTTAAGGTCAGACATCCAGGCTTCCAGCAGTTCTCGACCAGTCTCATTACTGGCTCATGCCATTATCCATGTGCACGCTACTTTATTTGTGCCCTCAAGCAATCCTAAAAGTTATAATAAATCGTCTTCTTACGCAAGTTTTACTAAGTACTTCATTGAAACGTCATACTGTTTAAGTAGTTACATTGACGTGGGGTATATGCCCACAAGCTGTCTTATACTTAAGTAGAACTTATTAAGCTACATAAATCGTAACAGGTAGCTGAAATAAATGTCATACTTCTTATGTAGTCATGTTAGTGTGAACCAAGAAAACGAATGAACGGTTCATACGACACAATATGGGTCACATACATTGACGAGACCGTTTAAAAAGCCGCAATGCATCTATGCGAGGCTGCTGCCACAACTGACGAAAAGCAGTCCGCTGCCGATTACGCAGTTCATGCATAAGGCCATCACTAAGACGCAAGTGTCTTAACGAGGCTCAACACGAGCGGTCGAAAGTAGGGGACCCTAGGTTCTGACTCGTAATCCCTTATGAGAAGAATGTATCAGAGGCCGCTGCAAGAATCCTAAAACCGTTCAGGATCGATGTGGCTCATAGGCCGGAGTCAACCACCAGGCAACAGAGTATGAGGCCCAAGGACCAGCTACCTTTGACAGAACAATCAGCTGTGGTCTACAGCATACCATGCCAAAACTGCAGTACAAGTCATGTTGGTGAAACGGGCAGACGATTTGGAACAAGGTTGCATGAGCATTAGCTTGCAATTAACCGCGAGGATAAGCTGTCTATGGTCTATGAACACGTACAGCAGGAAAACCACACGTTGGCCTTTGAGAAAGATAGGGTAAAAGGGCCAAGCCAACGACAAGACGACCAGGTTGCTGCTAGAAATTTTTTCCTCAACTGGCACACTAAACAGAGTCATGGACCTTCATCCCGCCTACCAAGCGCTCCGCAGAAAGCTAACATCGGCTCAGAATGGAACAATGCGTCGGGCGGAGAGAGGTGAGCAGGGCCGACATCCGGCATCCACGAGCAAAGAAGATGGAAACGCTCACTTGACACAAAAACGACTTGTCACAGCTCATGAAGACGCCCGTGGGGCCACAGAAATCGATCGGTGCAATCGATTGACACATGGGCATTAGGCAAAGCTACTCGTCGGACAAATTCATCTGACGCGAACAGGAGTACGGACACTACGCTCTGACGATGGAAGCGAGCACGCTTTTGAAACGTCAGCAAAAATATACGGTGATCCCAGAGATCATCTCTTCTTTTTCTTCCTCTCCCGGGGATGATAAAGGGAGCATTTACCGTATGTTTTAACTTGTACCCTATTTCCATATAAATGTACTGGCCCGATGAGACTATATCGAAAACTTACGTTTACAGACCAGCAGCCCTTCTGAATTTCTGATAGGCATTTTTGGAACCATAACAAAGTTTGGATAAAGGTCTGGCCATCTTTCATCAAAATGTCAATTACTTCTCCATAGACGAGTCATTTGTGGTAACTGTGACAATTGTGGTGTTGTGTCATCGTATAATTACGCCCTGTTTGAATACCCCAAGGAAGAACGCAACAAAAAAGCGCGTAAAATAGGAATCCAACCGTACGAGGATTCTATTGACTCCGAAATCCGGAGTTCCTCTGGCTCGGGTGGCAATATGTGCCGCTGGCGTAAAGCCAGCGGGCTGAATGGCTGGCCACGGAGTGAAGCCTGGGTCATCAACCGATTTTACTTACTTGGTGACGTGCCTTGCACTAAACTATGTCAATAACTCTTGTTTATTTATCGGCGTTAAACGGCACCTCTGATGACTGCTGTTGAAATTTCGCAAAATACCAACGGTGGCAGAATTTATCCCGGCAGGCAGATTTGAATTACCAAAGAAATGCACCAAGGCCCCCGGTTCTTCACGTTGAACTATCGCAGACTCTTTTTACCCTTCCACAGTCTCTATCACTTCCTACATCCCCGTTGTTGTATAAACCTCAAGTTATAATTGATCTTAGGTATACCTACCTAGTACACTCTTGGACATTCATTCTTCTCGTAAATTAATATTCCTAGCTGAGTAAGTCTACCAATATGACCTACACGACTACTTTCAGATGAAATAATATCTAAAACCCTTCCTTTGGTAGAGGTTTTGAAGTAATTTCTTAATTTGAAGGTTTTGACAAACACTTCGTGCGGAATCTTTATTTAGCCAAAAGCTACACAGCGTATGTTTACGATTTGACCTGTCAGTTATAGTTTAATTCATTGATCACAACCACAGCGGCTTTTGTGACGCTTTCGTAATTTAAGGCTTTTTAAGAAAAGCGGCATTTTTTTAAAATCTGAAAGTATTCAATGTCTGTTTTTTTACTTATCAACCACCAGCCTTTACCGCTTATATAAGAAAGGGCAGAAAAGACGAAGTTTAAGTTTCCAATAAACAGTCCTGGCAGGGAGAGGGGAGATGTGTCCGACAGTAAGATGATGCCTATGCGTCCACGTCGTCTATCGTATGCGCACGCCTTTATTATTCTCCACATTCTAGATTCCATCATCAGAGATAAAAGGCGTAAACGAAAGACAAGCAAAAGTTATAGGACGCAGGGGCCAATCAACCGTTATGGAGGGAAGGGGGAATGGGGGCGGGGGAACAGCCAAACACCAGTGCCATCAGTCCAGAGATGTTTCACCTTTGCAGGAGAGGCCTATGAGCAAATCAAGGGAACTCCGATGCGCTCTCCAATCTCAGGTTTAATAGCAGAACTGGCCCTACAATATCTGGAAAAGATTGCCTTCAGCCAACAGCCCCCGATCTTTTGGCGCCGCTTCACTGACGACATTATTGTTATCGTCAAAAGGAACATGCTGCAGAATTTCCGTGAACTTCTCAACTCGATCTTCCGAGATATATAATTCATGAGGGAAGAAGAAAGTGATCAGCAGCTACCCTTCCTCGATGTACTCGTCATGCGAACTTCTAACAGCAAAATCGAAACAACGGTCTACAGGAAGGTGACGAACACAACACAGCTTCTCAACATCCACATCAACTATCCGGTGGCTCACAAAACAAGCTGCGAAAAAACACTTTTCCAAAGAATCCCGGCTCATTGCAGTAATTCGGAAGAAGAGGTACGTGAGGCCCGATATCACCGTGGCCAGTTTATGCAGAGTGGCTTTCCGAAGGACTTCATAAGCCGATGCGCACTTGCCCGCCCTCCGAGGACCCAACCAGGACCGACCCGTACGATATGGCATGCGCTGCCATACATCAAGGATGTATCGGAAGCCACCGAACGCATTGCTGCTGGACTAGGTGTCGGAATTGCACACCGTCCCAAGGCTACCATGCGCAGCCGGGTTATGCGAATCAAGGACCATTTAAATCCCAGTGAACAGTCGGGCGTCGTGTATAGCATACCATGCCAAACTTATTCACGAAACTACACAGGACAGGCAGGACGTATGCTTGGTTCACGAATACGCGAACATAAGCGGGCGGAACAACGGGGTGATGCATCATCGCAAGTGGCCACCCATACCTACGAGACCGGCCATGAGTTTAATTTCGCAAATGCGAGGGTAATCACGCTCGCCGGCACCAAAAGAGGCCGTGAATTGATTGAAGCCTGGGCCTCGGATGAACACTCAGTCAATTGATTTATCGATTTGGCACCGGCATACATCGCGATGCGCCAGCATCTCCGGAATGATATCACCGGTGGTTGACTGTGCCTCCCCCCTTCCCCCCTTCCTCCTCCCTCTATAGCGGTTGATTGGCCCCTGCGTTCTATAACTGTTGCTTGTTTTTCTTTTACGCCTTTTATCTCTGATGGTGGACTCTAGAAAGAGCCCGAAAGCTCAGACTAGTAAAAGTATGATTCCGGTGATCGCAATGCTTTCTACTTCTCTATGTAGTCATGTATAATTAATTATTCAACTAACCAGCAGCGGCTCTCTGTGGATCAGCAATCATGTCATTGACTACCTTAATGAATTCTTCTTCTGCATGGATACATTTCCTAGTGTACGAAAATTGTACGCTAAAAAATAAGTCCACTTTACAGGTTGCATAGAATAAGCTCATTAAAAAGCCAGCATCCTTTGGTGAATTAAATATCTTTGCATTATCCTGCAAGGTATATCAGATTTAAATCCTGCCTAAGTACCATTTGTCAAACCGAAGACACATGTTTAGCATTTTAGTTCGCTTTCCAAAAGATAACATGGCTATTGCCTGTGCGGATAGTTGGCTGGCTTTCAAAGGCCTGACGAAAAAACAGCGATTTCCAATTTCGTGATACGTATACCAAAGACCGTGGGGTTGATAACGGGATTTCAAAAATGACCCTTTTCTGATTATGTTGCATTGAAGTGTAACGAACCACTGATATAGCTACGAAAGAGGCAAGGGATACTGCCATACCACACTACGAACACGTCATGCTAAGCCGAATCCAATACCCTGGGAATGACGCAATCGACTAATTACTCGGTGTAGTGAAGAATAACAGTAAGAGCAAGATATCCGTTATTAATTCGAAATGTAAACCAGTTAAAGTGTTGCGGCAAACAATTGTATGCCAACCTAAAAAGGTGAAAAATGGAAGTAACAGGAAGCCGTAGCAAGTTGAATTAATCTAGGAAATTTCGTACCAAAGAAAGCACAATAAAGTTGTTAAAAAAAGTTCAAGTTTGCAAAGGGCTGCCACAGTAACCCCAGCCCAGACCAGAGGTGACTGTACAGCGATACTGACGGTTTATGCAGTGTTATAGCACGTGAGTGATGAACCTATCAGGAAGGTGGACTCGACGACCGTTACGCAAAGTTAAAATGGCATTGGCATCAGGAAAGTTAGGGTCGGGGGTGATAGGGGTAGGACGACTTCTTTCCTTCCTGACGTGCAATGGTTTCAACTCTTCGGGACTTCAAATTTTGAGAACTAACTTGAGGCTGTAGATATCGGCATGTGGGATCAAGTAGTCGATTTTCCCACTCGAGGAGCAAACATGCTGGATTTAATTGTTTGAAGGGCATGCGAACCACTTTCAGTGTAATCCTTAGACGCACTTGGGAGTTCAGACCATCTTACACTTGTTAATGAACTAGAACTGGAGGCGGATAAAACATTTCCCCAAAAGTATAATAAGGTTTATTTGTAAAGCACATCTTTGGCGCCGTCAAAAAACCCCGGAAGGCAGGAAAAAACCTAACCCAAACCCCTTCTTTCGCAGTGACCATTGTATTTGTTTTGGTCTTTTGCTAGGTCAATAGTGTGCGAAATAAGGAGTTTGTTTTAAGTGAAAAAAACCTGACTTCTAGGGAACAAATCGAGGAAAACATGAAATAAAATAGCAATACATTGTAGGTGTTACGGTTTTATAGTAAGAATACTTGGGGTCTGGAAAAACTGTAATGTCCTTTAACTGAGGTATACTTAGCCGCGGTCAGTTTGAAGGTGAAAATTGTAACGATCCCAGGAAACTGAATGGGTTTGTTCGACTGAGGTGAGA
>JAYGXS010000400.1:0-15894 GCA_036362985.1 Ligula intestinalis
CTTCCTCTCGATATTAGACTGTCTTCTACACTGTCGATTTTTAAAGGCAAATTATATAAGCATTTAAATTTAGAGGAAATAAAGTCGTTACTGTCTGTTTCCTTTCCAAACACGCAAGTTGTAGATTTTGAAAAGGGTCCTCCTGGCATTTGAAGCTCTTCGCAGGATACTAAAATGGTTTCTAAATATGTTAGCATTTCCCTCTGCAGAGTCAAGCATCACTTCCAAGGGCTGCGAATTCTTCTCCGTTTTTGCAACCTTCGTTGTGGTCTTCGCGATTGGCTCTGGAATCTGGTGGGTCGCAACTTGATGACGTTGCCTTGACTTCTACTGCCTTCTCCTGCCTTCCGGATGACCCCTTCCTAACTCAACGATATATTATTTTTTCCCATGACCATAAACGTCCCGAACCCTCAACATCAGGTCCCAAACTAACCACATCAAACCCTTTTACCTATTAAGGCAGTTTTTTCTCCTAAACTTTTTTTGAACTCGGTGGCCCGCTGAACTCATCCACCGATCTAGGAGTTTTTTTTACTGCCGATGACAATTATTTATAAGAGTTCACTGCTTATCATTATTATTTTTATTTTCACGAGAGCACAAAGTTTGTAACGACAGGGCCCCTTGGGCCTTAAATATACAAATTATTATTATTATTATTATTATAATTTTTGATAAACATATAGATATTAGTCGAGGAATATTGGAATAGATAAATTGTTCTAAATTTTTGTTTTTTATTTTTATTTTTATGGAGTGGAAAATGAGGCAAGGCACAATTTTGCTTAAGCTTTGATTTGATCAGCGTTGGAAACCGTCGACTGGAAAGCTTACAGCATTGGTCAGTTTTCTCCAAAATGTGCGTGAACTCTTCTGGACCGTTAGATCCCTTTTGGTCCGAATTTTACGTCAAAGAACTGGTAAGCAAAGTGTCCTATTTTTTTCAGAAATATATGCGTCATGTCATTTGAGAAGAACTGCTTGGTCCTTCTTCTAAATTCGGCTAAACTGTGGCTTTTGCGTATATCTTTGGATAGGGCATTCCATATGATCGCGTATCTTATGGTGTAGAAATTTGATCGCTGGGCCGTCCTAGCTTTCGCGTTATGAATTGTATGCTGGTTGTTACTAGTTGGACGGGAACCGTTTTGATTTGTCAACATATTATTGCTAAGGATGTTCTGATTATGTGTCACTTTAAATAGGAAAGTTAAACCATTTTGGAGTCGCCTCTGCCAGAGGGGTTTAAGACCATATCAATTGTACATTATTGAATAGGAGTCTCGGGCGTCATCGCGTTTACACAGAACTCTGGTAAACCTTCGCTGGATTTTTTCTACTTTCTGTCTGTCATCTGATGACATGGTACCGAAAAATATTGAGCAGTAATCTAGAATAGGTAAAACGTACATTTTGTAAAGTTTAGTCTTAAGTGTAATTAATGTGAAATTTTTACTTATAAAGCCACATAGTCGATTGGCTTTTGGTGCGATTTGTTTAACATGTGGGAATAAGTCAAGAGTATTAGAATAGCTACGGCCTAAATCTTTTAAAGATGTAAGCTCTTTTATTTCTTGACCACTGAACATTATGGGGGGAAGTTTTAGTGGTCCAAAAATCATGAGATGACATTTTTTTGGTGAAAACGGCATTTGCCACTGAACACTCCAGTCGTTTAGTTTT
Organism: Ligula intestinalis; assembly: GCA_036362985.1. NCBI lineage: Eukaryota > Metazoa > Platyhelminthes > Cestoda > Diphyllobothriidea > Diphyllobothriidae > Ligula > Ligula intestinalis. Next base: position 1,687 of record JAYGXS010000400.1, read on the forward strand.
TGAAGGTCTAATTCATTTGTTCCATGCACATTACTTAGTGAATTTTTGTTATAGGCATATGCGAGTTTTAAGTCATCTGCATATAAAAATGTTTTAGCAGAGGTTGATATCGTGGATAACTCATGAATGTAGATGAGAAATAAGGGGGGACCTAGGATAGTGCCTTGAAAAACACCACTGCTCATATGAGTTGGTTTTGATACTGTAATTCGAAGTTTTACTACTTGAAATCGGTTTTGAAGATAGAATTTGAGGAAATCAAGGAGGGGGGGGGCGAATCCCGTGACTCACTAGCTTCATGATCAGTCTTTGATGGGGAACTTTGTCAAAGGCTTTTTTTAGATCAAAGTAAATTGTAGCTACCGTGTTCCCATCATCTCGATTTCTGGAGACGCATTCCAAGAAAGTGAGATGGCAGGACTGACATGACTTTTTAGGTAAAAAGGCATGTTGAGAGGGAGGTATGAGATTTACATTCGTCAGATGGTCTAACATTTGGTTATAAATTATTTTTTCTAAGATTTTTGCTAAAACTGATGTTCGGTGAACACCACGATAATTTTGGGCATTGGACCGATTTCCATTTTTGTAAATTGGGGTGATACATGATTTTTTCAATATTTCTGGATAAGTACCATTAGGGGTGATACATGTTTTTTTCCATATTTCTGGATAAGTACCATTAGACTGCAGTAACGAGAAAAGGTTAGACAGAAGTATTGGGGCATATGTAATATGTCTCAGTATGTAAAAAATTACAATAAATACCAAGTTTACAGTTATTTAACATGTGTATACGTTTTTTGGGGCACCCTGTATAGATACTATTTCGAGGTTTTATTGTTTGAACCTAATTCTTTCGCTAAATTTCCTCGACAGGTTTATCATTTGCCATTATTGTCATTAGAAGTCGCCGTCGAGTCACTTAAGCTGATAAATAAATGAAAAAATTGCACATTTAATGCCCAAGGGGCCCATCATTGCAAACTCAGTGCTATCGTGAAAATAATAAAAATAAAAATATTTCAGATTTACAACGAACTCTTATAAAATAGTTAGCTGGGCTGTAAAAGAACTCATACATCTGCGGAGGAATTCAGCGAGCCACCAATTTCCAAAAAAATGTAGGAGAAAAAACTGCCTAAAGAGGTAGCATGGTGCAGTTAGCTGGGATCCTATTGTTGAGGGTTCGAGACGCTTATTGTCATGAGAAAAATAATATAGCGGTGAGTTAAGAAGAGGTCATCCGGAACAACAGGAGAGGGCAGTGGAATTCAAGGCAAAATCACCCAGATGTGACCCACCAGACTCCAGAGTCCACCGATAAGTTGGCGGCCAAGCATAACCTCGAAGGTCACCGTATCCTGGGAACAGCTTCAACTGCCAGGAGGAGCCTTTTCGAAATCTAAAAATTGCGTAATTGGAAAGGAAACAGACAGTAACGACTTTATTTCCTCCAAATTTAAACACTAACGTTACTGGTCTTTGAAAATCGATTGTGTAGTAGACAACCTAATTTCGACCGGAAGATTGTTCCAAATAAAAGCATATTTGGAGGTAAAAAAGCGAGAACGGTTAGATTTGAAGCTATGGTGTGGTAAAATTAACATGGAAGAGTTACGAGTGGCTAAATATCGGTTTACTGGACTGAGAGCGTTAATTTGTGGGAGATAAGGACTATTGTTTATGCGAAACAGAAAGCATATACCAGATTCGAGTCTTCTTACCCAAAGAAATTTAATGTCTGCTTACTGACATCTATCTGCATAAGAAATACAAGACCCAGACAGAGAAAATATTTTACGGGTGATAGCTCGCTGAACCTTTTCAAACTCACGACGGTCATTCGTGTTCATAACACCGAAAAAGAGACAGCAGTATTCTAGAATAGAGAGAAAAATCATGCAATATAGTTTTAACTTTATATCTGGCAGGAAAAAATTATGCGATAAAAACCCACATATCTGTGCTGCCTTGGCAAAAATTTGATCTACATGAGGTGATAATGCAAGCTTATTTGTGTAAGTTAGACCTCAATCCGTTATTGTAGATCGTTCTAACAGTGGACGTTTTTGGAAGATAATGGGTCCAGGAAGCCTTGCGGGACCAAAACACATGAAAATACATTTGGATGTAGAAAACTCCATCTGCCATGTAGCGCTCCAACTTGAGAGGGTTCGCAAGTCTGCGTTAACTTCAACAACGCAACTTTTGGCCGTGTCCTTAGAAAATGAGTAAATACACTCAAGGTCATCAGCACAAATGAAATTTTCTGAGTTGTTTAGCACTGTTGAAATTTCATGTATGTAAAGAATGAAAAGAAGGGGACCTAAAACCCCGCCTTGAAAAATGCCACTCGTGATCCGCTGAGGCATTGAGTAACTATTGCCTAATAGGAACTTCTGGCTGCGGTAAGAGAGGAAGGAAGCAATGAAATCGAAGAGAGGAGGCCTGATGCCTAGGGTTTCTAGTTTCACTAAAAGGCGCCTGTGCGGCACCTTGTCGAAGGCTATACTATGGTCAAAGTAAATCACAATGACTGATTGCTGCTCATTTCGAAATGAAGTATCCAGGTTAAGAAATGCCAAGTGACAGGTTTCGCATGAACCTCCATGTAGAAATATATGCTGTGTGGCGTTTAATAGTTCATTTCTTACACGAAAATCGGAATTTGATTTTTAAAAATGATTTTTTCCAGAAGTTTGGCTAAGGCCGGGGTTTTATGAACACCTCGGTAGTTATTTACGTCCGAACGAGATCCTAACTTGAAGACTCGAAGAATATTAGATAAGTTCCATGAGTCAGGTAAGTAACCGTTTAGAAGATAAGCTGAGAATAGATTACTTAGCAATCGGGGGAAGCTGAATACTCTCTTGATTAGCGAGTTTGGAATACCGTCAGCTTCCGAGGAGTGCGAGTTTTTCAGACGGATAATGTGCTTACGAATTACTTCTATGGAGTAATCTATGGTACTGATAGTATTGACTAAGATTGGCTGAAACGACGGGACCGGTTAAGATTCCGCCGTAAGATGCTTTGCAAAGAATGCATTTAACAGTTCAGCCTTGTCAGACTCATCCAGCACAAAGGTTTTATCTTCCTTCAGTATGGGGGGATTTCGTTACCTCGTTTAGCAGAGGACCGACAACGAAACAGTTGGGCAATAGATTTTGCAGAGTTGAACTCGCTGAGTGCGCAAGATTCCCTCTGTTTGTCACGTGCGAGACAATCTTAAACGCTAATTAGAAAACCTCCGCGATTCTTAGGTGCACAGATAATGAACTAGTAGACTGGTCTTTTAACTGTCTTTGCAATTTCTTTGGTGCCTGCAAAGGGTCCAGCCTCCTTGGTCATGTGGCCGTTGTCGTTGATTACGGTGATGGAGGGCAGATTGTGGCGCATACCCACCCCGTAGTCGGTGTGGTCGTGTGCGGGTGTCAGCTTCACAGTGCCCGTACCGAAATCCCGCTCGAAAAAGGCGTCCGCGACGAGGGGCAGACATCGGTAGGGAATGAAGGGATGCTGCACAAACCGACCATTCAGGTGAGAATACTGAGGGTCCTCTGGGTGAATGGCAACACGCGTGTCACCGACCATGGTCTCGAGCCGTGTGGTTGCCACAACCAACTCCTCGCCATTCGGGCTGTCGACAAGGGAGTAGACAATTTAGGCAAGAATGCCGAAAATGACGGGCTTGGAGTAGCCGGGCATGGAAATGGCAGTGCGCCCAGTTAGTTCTCGCTTCTCCACCTCAATGTCGGAGATGGCGGACTAGAGGGTGCAGCACCAGTTGACCAGACGGACGCCACGGTAGATGAGACCGCGTTCGTGCATGCGCACAAAGGCCTCGGTGACGGCGTGTGAGAGGCCGGGGTTCATGGTAAAGGCGGCATGGGACCATTCACAGGAGCTGCCTAATGAATTAAGCTGGTGGTAGATGTTCTCGCCCATCTTTTCTTTCCACTACTAGACATCCTTTAAAAAGGCCTCACGACCAATTTCATACCACATGAGTTGCTTTTCGCGCCAGAGCTTCTTCTTGACGACTACCTGGGTGGCAATACTTGCGTGATCACAGCCGGGAACCCAAACTGTAATCTCGTTCCGCATACGATGCCAGCGCGTGATTGCATCTTCCAGATTGTGAGTAAATGTGTGACCTAGGTAAAGATTCCCAGTGACGCTGGGCGGTGGTATAACCATAACAAGCTTCTTTCGAGGTTTCTGTGGATCTTCTCTCGACATTCAATATTCTGGCGAAAAAATCCGCATTTTTCTCACCAATTATACCAAATGGATTCCACGTTCTTTGGGGAATACGACTAGGGCATGCTCCGGAAAAATCTTTCTTCCCGGAGTCGTCTGCTACTGCTTCTCCTATTTCTACGACTTTTTGGTGACTTTCTCGTGTTTCTTATGCAGATAACCTAACTAGTGAAAGCTTTCTTAAACAAAGGGTAGCTTTGCTGGGTTTTAATACTTCCGGGCAGTTTATTCCAGATCGATATGGCGTTTACTGAAAAGAATTGCCGGTACTTAACTGTGCGTGCCATAGGAAGAAATAAAAACACAACTCGATGACTGGCGCGCCGAGAGTGCACGAGCTGCCTTATTTTACTGGGAGAATTAAAGGTTTGGCCATTTAAAAGTTTAAACAGCAAAAATTAACCCTTCTGTAATCTTCGAAGCCACAGAGAATCCAGTTTTATAAGTTCGCAACTTTGTTGGTAGGCTAAGTTACAGTGTTCTGCAGTGAACACTCTTCTAGTGAAGAAGTGCTGCACCGATTCTATTTTCTTCCGTTCACTAGTGCGCAGAAGACTGAATAGGGGCAAGCAGTATTCAAGACTAGGTCTCACGTACATATTATAAAGGCTAGTTCTAATCTTGATAGTCTTAAATTTTCTAAGGATAAATCCGCAGGTTTCGCGTGCTTTCGAGACTATCGGAGCACAGTTCTCTGACAAATTGAGGCTATTAGAGTAGGATATGCCCAAATTCTTGATAAATCCTGGGACATTTAGTTCGTGACTGTCTATGCTTAATTCCGGTTAGTGATCGTCGCCAACAATCATAACGGAACATTTGTGCCATGAAAGAGCGGGGTGGCATGTGCAACACCACTGGGCGAATGCCTGTAGATCCTTTTTATCAGCTTGAGCACGATGTTGCCATCTGCCGGTTTATACTGATAAGCGACTTTTAAATCATCAGCGTACATGAAGGGTCTACCATACTGAGAACAATCTGGAGCTTCTTTTACAAAAAGGCATATAAGGAGTGGCTTAAGAACACTTCCTTGTATAACTCATGAGGCATTGGCTCCCAAACAAATTTTCATTTACACAGGGATATAACCATGACGCATGCAGAGAAGCTGGCTGATCGAAGTCATTTTCACTATATCTCACAAAAACCTTGTCACAAGGACCTGATCAGGGAACTTAATTTAAAATAATTCAGCTGGTGTCAATGCTTATTAGGGGTAGGCGGACCTCTGGGGAATTCTGTTGAGGACAGGCCGGCGGCGTGAGGTTGTTGCTGTGTGGTGTGCTACAAACAACGCAATCTACATTTCAGATATCTAGGTCTAGAATTGAAGCCACGCAATTTTTGAAAGCGCTGAATGACTAGACAGGTCCGTGGGCCTCCTCGTTCTGCATGGGTTGCGGTCGTTAGGCAAAACTCGATTTGTCGCCACACGTTGTTCTAGCTGCTGCCCACCCAACCTCGAAGTAAGGACCTTTTATGATCAGTGTCGAATGCCCTCGCCATTGATAACACTTCGGTCTCAGTATGACTTGCTGATAATGTCTTATAATACAGAAATGACTATGCAAGTGTCCAGTATCATTGCCGGCAGTTTTATGTGCTGATGTTTAAATGCTAGGCAATCGAGTTAACAGAATTAATATTAAAATACAAGAGGCCTGAGGTGAGTCGAGGACATGCGCTCAGAATTTAATTCTACCTTGCAGCTCAAAGGTCGTTACAAAAGATTGTAGAAAGTCGTTGACGAAATCGCGCAGTTAATGCGCAACCGATAAAAGGCCCCAAAATTCGATCAAAAATATTGCAAATAGTGCCTGAAAAACTGTCCAAATTTAAGGTGTCATGTTGCCAACTGATCTATCGAGAACGATGTAATACTTCAACGTGTCTTTATCATCAGATGAGTGGCCTCGATCTGCATTTGTGAAAGAATGAAACTGGCAAAGCAAATTAAACAAATGTCCATCTGCGTCCATTTTATTTCTTAGTTATTTGCATTCGTACATCAGCTAGCATTCACACAGCCTATTTAAGCAGTTAATGGTTATTTCGATTTCCCCAAAATGCAGCTGGTCGCATTTTCCTATGCCAGAGGGCAAAGCTGAATGTTGCATAACTGCATAACCGGAGAAATGCCAGGATTGGTAGAACCTTAATATCAATAGAATATCTTCAGAAATCCAGCAGTAGCATTAATAATATTGCGAACAAATATATAAGGATGATTAACTCCTAGTGGATATATACATTTGAGACTGCCCCTTCGTGCTGAAGTTCGTAAAAACGATTGATTTCGCAAAATATTTAAAAATGTATCTGATGAATAAATATACATCATGACATATACACATTTACCATGCAATCATCGTTTTTAAGTGGTGATCATGGTGTTTAAACTCGTGAGGGAGTAGACTGGGCTCTTCAGATGGCTGACTTCCTTGAATTCGCAGAAACGATACATCTACGTGGTCATCCGTGCAAACTAAAAAAACACCATGTCAAACTTGAAGTGCGGGCCAACTTCTTCTCCCACCGGGTCATTGACGTTTGGAATAAACTTCCTTCCTCAGTTGTTCTCGCCGAAAACGTCGACGCATTTAAAAGAAGACTTGATCTTACTTTACTTGCTGGCCATAAATGTGATAGAAAACAACGATTTACATAATTTATATGTGGCGTTGAACGACATGCATGATCTGACAGCATTTATCTGTAAATAGGGTTTTCAAAGGCTCTGCCTATCTCCCTTATATATACTGAATTATACTGAAGTATAAAATGAAAAGCAAATCCGCAACAACGTGTTTGTGCGAGTTTGTAGACGCGAACTAGGCCGAAAAAGCCTTTTCTGGTCACTCAAATTTAAAAGACAATTATATATTTATGTGTTCAATATTTATGTGTTCAATATTTATGTGTAATACGCGTGTCTGTAAATTCCGTAGGGTAATTTGAACCACTGTGCTCGTTAGCTCCTTCTCGGTCAATTTACACCATTGAGAATAATATTATACTCTGAGAGTTAGAGTAAGTTGTTATGGTTACTGTTATCGATTAAGAGGTGCGGCTAGAAGTCGAAGCAAAATCAGACTTCAAGATTATTCGCGAGCTAAGACGTAACCCGGTCTGTGCTGTATTATCCTTTGTGAATTGGATGTCAGGGAAGACACCCTTAGGCAGATTTTGGACGTCTGCTAGCCTGCTCCGTTCGATTAAAATGAAAGTGTCGTGCACGTATCGGCACCAGAATGCAAGCTCAAATTGGTCTATGGCGACTTTTTCCAGCTCTTGTAAGATCAGTTCTGCGATGAGACTAGAAATTGTGGATACCATCGGCGTCCCTATGGTCTCTTCGTATGTTCGGCCATTAAATGTGAAAAAGTATTTTTGCAGAAGACAAAGAGTGGCATTAGATGGTCAATTACTAGATGACCTCTCGATTCATCGTATTTTTCTTCGATTCGTTTGCGTAGGACGCCGCGTGCCAGATCCGGAGGGATTGATGTAAATAGTGAAACGACATCAAAATGTACAATATTTTGATCCGGTTGAACCGTTCTGCCCCGGATATTGGCTAGAAATTGGGAGGCTGAATTGACTGAGGTCATCGAGCCCTCTTGGAGAACGATTAGTTTTCATGACATCCATTTAGATAGGTTGTACGTAGTGCTGCATTTCAATGCCACGATTGACCGAAGTGGAAAGTTGGGTTTGTGGATTTTGGGCAAGCCGTAAAATCGAGCCAGTGCTTTGTCGGTTGGTTTGGTTTGTCACCATTCGTCTTGCGATATCACACTGTTGCGTCGGTGCCGGTTCAGGAGACCACTTAGCTGGCTGACCATCGATTTAGCCTGTGAGGAAGGCGTGTGTTTGTAGGCTTGTTGGTAGATAATAGAAAGACACGATCTCTGGAACGAAAGTTTTAATCTGAACTTAAGGCTCCCCATGAAAATCCATCGTCAGAGACAGTGAGAACAGAGCAAGCGTTGACTACGCGTAGTAAGGCTGGTAGAGGGATGGCAATTTGCTCCCGGCCGACAAGGGAAGAGCAACGGTCGTGATAGACCGTAGCGATTACAACGCGAAAGCACAAGCTCTCCTCAACGATCAACAAGCCTACAAACCCACGCCTTCCTCACAGGCTAAATCAATGGTCAGCCAGCTAAGTGGTCTCCTGAACCGGCACCGACGCAACAGTGTGATATCGCAAGACGAATGGTGACAAACCAAACCAACCGACAAAGCACTGGCTCGATTTTACGGCTTGCTCAAAATCCATAAACCCAACCTTCCACTCCGGTCAATCCTGGCATTAAAATGCAGCCCTACATATCTATCTAAATGAATGTCACCAACACTAAACTTTCTCCAAGAGGGCTCGACGACCTCAGTCAATTCGGCCTCCCAATTTCTAGCCACTATCCGGGGCAGAACGGTTCAACCGGATCAAACCATGGTACATTTTGATGTCGTTTCACTATTTACCTCCATCCCTCCGGACCGGGCACGTGGCGTCCTACGCAAACGAATCGAAGAGAAATACGATGAATCGAGAGGTCATCTAGTAATTACACATCTAATGCCACTTTTTGTCTTCTGCCAAAATGTTTTTTTCACATTTAATGGCCGAACATACGAACAGACCATAGGGACGCCGATAAGATCCCCAATTTCTAGTCTCATCGTAGAACTGATCTTACAGGAGCTGGAAAATGTCGCCTTCGACCAATTTGAGCCTGCATTCTGGTGCCGATACGTGCACGACACTTTCATTATAATCGAACGGAGCAGGCTAGCAGACCGCCAAAATCTGCTTAACGGTTTCTTCCCCGACATCCAATTCACAAAAGAGGAAAAGAGTGTTGTGACAACTTCCGTTCCTGGATGCCCTCATCACGCGCAGACCCAACGGGGAACTCATTACCATGGTTTATATAAAGGCCACTTTCACAACTTAGGTGCTCAGTTTCCATGGTAACTACCTAAGAGCGCATACACGTGACTGTATTAGATCACTATTTCAGAGAGTGAAGACACACTGCATTGAACAGGAGGGTCGATTGCAAGAATAACGACATGTTCGGGACCAACTGGCCAGGAATGGATACCCGAACAGCTTCATCAACCAATTTTCAGAACGCGCCCACGGGAGCAAACGAAGGGAGACCACCAACGCTCTGACACCCTCTACCGTACATTAAAAGCGTGTCAGAAGCAACCGAGCAACCGGCAGAGCAAGTGAAATCTTTTGTGCAAATCAGGGTGGTCTGAGCTGGTAACCTTCCCTGGTAACTTGATGGTACCTTCCCATTATAAGAATGGGTTGGTTGAGAATAATACCCTAATTCTGGCTGCTGGGAAGGTTATTGAAACAGCTTGGTCGAGGCGTCTTTTCAGTGGTTCACTTGCCACGTCCCCTCGAAATGGGACTTTGAGGAATATTGTTTTCTTTTATAAAGTAATTGTGGTGGGTTTCATTTGTTTATCAGCCATAATGTTAAGTTGTCAAGAAATAAAAGAGCTAACATCTTTAAAAGATTTAGGTCTTAGCTATTCTAATACTCTTGACTTATCCCCAAATGTTAAACAAATCGCACCAAAAGCCAATCGACTATGTGGCTTCATAAGTAAAAATTTCACATTAATTACACTTAAGACTAAACTTTACAAAATGTACGTTTTACCTATTCTAGATTACTGCTCAATATTTTTCGGTACCATGTCATCAGATGACAGACAGAAAGTAGAAAAAATCCAGCGAAGGTTTACCAGAGTTCTGTGCAAACGCGATGACGCCCGAGACTCCTATACAATAATGTACAATAGATATGGTCTTAAACCCCTATGACAAAGGCGACTCCAAAATGGTTTAACTTTCTTATTTAAAGTGACACATAATCAGAACATCCTTAGCAATAATATGTTAACAAATCAAAACGGTTCTTGTTCCACTAGAAACGACAAGCATAAATTCATAACGCTAAAGCTAGGACGGCCCAGCGATCAAATTTCTACTCCATAAGATATGCGATCATATGGAATGCCCTACCCAACGATATTCACAAAAGCCAAAGTTTAGCCGAATTTAGAAGAAGGACCAAGCAGTTCTTCTCAAATGACATGACGCATATATTTCTGAACAAAATAGGACACTTTGCTAACCAGTTCTTTGATGTGCAATTCGGACCAAAAGGGATCTAACGGTCCAGGAGAGTTCCCGCACATTTTGGAGAAAACTGGCCAATGCTGGAGGCTTTCCAGTCGACGGTTTCCAACGCTGATCAAATCAAAGCTTAAGCAAAATTGTGCCTTGCCTCCTTTTCCAATCCTTAAAAATAAAACAAAAACTAAGAACAATTTATCTTTTACAATATTCTTCGACTAACAGCCCTAATAGCAAGTGGGATTCTACGGGAGTTCTACAGGAATCCTACATTTCCACGAAATGGGATCCTACGGGAAGTCTGCGTGCAACAATTGCAGGATTCTACGGGAATCCTACATTGGGTCCACAATGTAGACCCTCAATTTTCCGCCGGACAGGGGGTACCATTGAGCTAGCTCAATGTTTATAAAAAAAATTATTATGAAAGAAAATAATTTTCTCTTCAACTATACAAAAATATATATTGTTTCCTCTTATAATGTATCAGAAGTATAAATGCTAATACTGTAAATCTCAATCTCACTTAGATATTCGACAAACGAAAGGCCAAGTGTCTTCTGCCGATGCACTTGAATGACGATGGTGCTTCGCTGCTGCCTCGACCCACCTCAGACATCTGCAACGTCCCATCACATTAGCCAACTTGTGCCAATGGACAACGATTGCAATCTCCGTATCGAGCAGACCCATGCATACGGAAGATGCGATGTTTTCAGCGCGATGAACTATGGAGTCCCATACACGACTCATTTTGTTAGTTTCTATAAAACCGTAACACTTAAAATGTAAAGCTATTTTATTTTATGTTTTTCTAATATTTTACCTTAGAAGTCAGGTTTTTTTCACTTAAAACAAACTCCTTATTTCGCACACTATTGACCTATCAAAAGACCAAAACAAATACAATAGTCACTGTGAATGAAGGGGTTTGGGTTAGGTCTTTTCCTGCCTTCCGGGGTTTTTGACGGCGCCAACGATGTGCTTTACAAATAAGCCTTATTATTACTTGTAATCAATCTCTCAGGATACCCTTTCTCACGAAGTAGGTTGTCAATTTCCTTGAGATTCAGCCCAATACTATCTACTGAGCAAATAATTCTAAACCTTTGCACTAAGCAGCGAAATAGATTTCGCTTCTGTTGAAGGCTAACAAAATGTTAAAATTCGTTTGCTGTTCGTTTACTCCTGCCGACGCTACCGTCAGGTCTGCAACTCAGAAGGACGCCCAAGAAAGGCAGCGAACCAGCCTTATATACCTCCAACGTTAACTCAATGGATGAATGTGTATAATTGAAAGCAGCTAAGAGCGCGTCTACATGGGTTTTGGTAGCGGCGATCGCGAAGATGTCATAAACGTAGCGACCATAGTGTTTTAACTTTTGGAACTGATCATTCAGTTGTAATTTATCCAGCGTGCCACTGAACATGTCAGCTAGGAGAGGTCAAAGAGGTGAGACCATAGCGGCACTGTCTTTTTGTCTGCATAACTGGCTGTGCAGGCCTGATGGTAATTTATCGACATTATACGTATACGCACCAAACTCATGGGAATTTTCGCAACTCCTAATTTTTTTAATTTATCATAAGTTATGTTAATTGACATGGTCAACGTCGCTCACATATCAGCGGGCTTCAGTCGCCAGTGAGCGTCCGAAATGTGCGTTTACACAAACGCAGATTAGCTAACTTTGCATTTCTTCAACTGGCATACCAGTGATTTGTGTGTATGCCTTAATGCATATGTGAATGGGTTAACTTGTTGTCTCACCAAGATTGCATGGAAATTGTCTTCAGACAGCAGACAAGACTTAAATTCTTATTTTAAAAAAAACAAGCTGTATTTTGAAGTAAACCTGGACCGCCACAGCACCGATTGCCCTCCCCTGGCGAGACCGAAGGCCGCTTGAAGGACAGCTGTAACTTACATGGACAACAAAAGCGTCAGGAAAATGAACACTGCATCCACTATGGGATATAGACCCAGGGGCGACAAGAAAGACTAAATAGCTCTATTAATTAGCATGTCACAGGTTTGTGAGGACAAGTAACATTCGATGGTAGAAGGCAGTGTGGAATAATAATAAGGTTTATTTGTCAAGCACGTCAAAAACACCGGAAGGCAGGAAAAAACCTAACCCAAACACCTTCTTTCGCAGTGACTATTGCATTTGTTTTGGTCTTTTACTAGGTCAATAATGTGCGAAATAAGGAGTTTGTTTTAAGTGAAAAAATTTGACTTCTACGGTACAATACTAGAAAACATTAAATATAATAACTATACATTGTACGTGGTACAGTTTTATAGTAAGAAAAGTTGGGGTCTGGAAGAACTGTCACGTCCTTTAACTGAGGTGGAGTTAGCCGCGGTCAGTTTAAAGACGAAACATAATCAGCTGAGGACATCGCATCTTGTGTATATATGGTGTAACGGGCCAATCCGACCCATTGGGTCAATGAGTTGTTTGAACGTTGTCAAGGTCAGACTTTTTTTGGTTTCACTTTTTATTTTTAGAGACCAAGCTGATTACGCTCCAAATCCGCGGATTGATTCCCTCCACTTCGCGTACCGGATACCATCGCCCTCACGTCTTTGCCGTACTGCACCCTTACCGTCTCGATTTAGCGAACATTATTCCCTGGTTTGACCTTTCAATCCCTTACCAACTTTGTATCATCAGAGAATACAATTCCAGATATTTTTCCCACCAGTTTCGTTAATCTAGTTTTTTACGCTTCTTGTTGATTCCATTCTATCCTATTAAATCCATATTTATACCAGAACCTTCCGTCCTCATTCTTTGCATGTGGCATAATGTTCGTGTGTATTCACAGGCGGCTGCTTTTAAACTGGCTGATGTGCATTTCCTTGACCTGTCTCCCCACGTGCTCATACGTGCGCAAACACACGCGCAAATTTTCACGGCTGCCTCGGAGCTGCTTGAATACCCCCCACTCAACCGAAACGGCATGGGGCTGAACGCTAGACACCCTTGTAGACAATGCAACTCTCCAGTCATGCACTCATTCAACTTCCTTCACAGTTATGCAGAAGCTAATCTCATCACTTCTCATACCCAGTCAATATCGAATCTGGCTTTGCCAGAGGCCACTACCGCCTATGGCGGCGATGCAGGGTGTAGTGCACAATAAATCGCTCATTCTGATGACTTATGTCTTTACCCTTCTCGCCGGAGGCTGGCCTGATGATTGTAGATCTCAAAGCACACTCACTACTAACACTCTACACGACCATCTTTGGGGGTTCCTGGGAACTGACTAGCACTGTCGCCTTATCCGATTACCCTGTAACATTGATGCCAATAAGAGATGTTGCCTACAACACACTCCACAATAAAAATCCTTTCGATAATTTTTTTGACGTCGGTAGATAACTCTCAGAGGTATGTTATTCCCCGAGGCAAAGTGATGGGATGTAGATCCACGTATCAGTGTCTGTCCGTTTAAGAAAGGGGGCACAATATATACAGTAGGACGAATGCTGCAAGAAGCTTGCCTTACTTTGTAAATGTTTGATTATTTCTCGCATATCAACAAGAACGCATTTACAAAAACTATGAAATAATAATGAGCAATATAAGGTATATTAAGTATTTTAAAGAACTATAAGAAGTATTAAGTGTTCGAAAGGAAAAATAAAAATTTTCCGATACAACCCAAGCTCCGGAGATTAAAGGAATAGCTATAAATAAGAACAATATATTTTAATATTTTATTCAATTGAAAACGGAACGGAACTAATTTCTTTATAT
>JAYGXS010000400.1:16294-27945 GCA_036362985.1 Ligula intestinalis
TTCAGAACATCAAGGAACGTGCCCCAAAGGTTGCAATTGCAACGGCGAAAAAGAAAGATCTGTTTATAAGACTGCCGTTTATTGGAGACGCAACGAGTGAACTAGTAAGAAGGCGCCTGAGGACAGCGGTTATGAATGCCTTCCCGGCTGCAAACTTGCGGGTTCTCTTCACTAACTCTCCCCTTCTACGAATGGGAGGTAAGGACAGACTACCGTTTCAGGCCACATCTATGTGCATCTATTCGTTCACCTGTTCCTGTGGAGCGGGCTATATTGGCCAAACAACGCGACGTCTGGAGAAGAGAATGCGCGAGCACATACCAGCTTCGCTCAGCAGAGGGGAGAATAGACCGACCTCAAGCTCAATCCTCGCCCACCTAATTGATACAAACCACCAAGTGGACGCGAGTGAAGCCTTTCGGGTCATATACCGCACGCCAACGCACTTCTCCAAAGGCCTGCGCAAACTGGTGTTAGCCACAGCAGAAGCAGTGGCAATCCGGCTAGCAAAACCCATTGTATGCTGTCAAAAGGCGCTGGTTCAAGCCATCAGCCTCCCTTGGCCGACTGCACGCGGAAATCCAACACCTTCTGAATCCAAAGAAGACGAAGCTACGGAGAGTAGTCAAACGCAAGCTGCGCGGCTGACATACAGAACTCAATCCACGGACCGCGATAACATCCCCCCTGGCTCATCTGGACATGGCAACCAGCGTCCTACCCGCGCAGGCGCCCGCGTTCAGGAGACGAGGGAAAACTCAGCTGCTTAATCACCCTCACCCTTTTCCTCCCCCTCCCCCCTCCCTAATCTGATGATTATGTAAACGCTGTAATATATTGACCAATTTTATTCCCCATGTCATATACTGGCCTGGCGATGAATGATCGCAAACGATCGTTTGCCAACATGACTTTTCAATCGTAGAAATGGAAATTTTCACTGAACTATTCTGATATTGTTAGTCCTAATATTCTTTAAAAACTTTTCATAATAGGTTGCGTCTTTCAAAAGTGCTTTATTTTGATAGGCGGCTGACGAATTTCTGCCTATATTAACTTTTTCCAAGGTAATGTCACAATTAAATTGGAGAATTTTGACAAGTTCTTTAATATACCTGAAGACAAACCATTCAATTTGACTAAAGATGAAAGAACTTACCTTTCTTTTTATAATGGATTATTTTCCGCATAACTTGATTAATTCCACAATCTACTGTAAGCTTGCGAATGTTAAAAAGACAACGTTTATGGCCATTTTTTAAGCACTTAGTATTCTCAATTTCGTTCTGTTTAGAAATAATGCATAATCGTAACGTATAATTTCAAAACATTCATTTTTTTCTATATGACTTATATTCAAAAAGACTTTCTTTACATTATATTCGCGATAATATGTGCGACACTTTGCGGTAAAGCAAAATTTCCGAGGAAAACGTTTTTGTTACTGCATTTGTGCAAAATTGCCTACGATGGCTAAAAAGAAGTTTTAAAACTTAAATTCTTGCTTTTTTTCTGAAAATAAATGCGATTCATGAAACTTGGATTCACTTCCATTTGATCGAATTCGCACAAAGTATTCCAGTTCTGGAAGGGATAATTTTCCCATTTTCTCTTCTTATTCTGGAATTCGTCCCTAGCACAAGGCATATTATTACGCCATTTGGTTGTGTTACACCATAAAGCAAAGTAAATTTCTTCGTTATAATCTTATCCAGGATTAAGCCAAAATCAGAGCCTTTTTAGATTGACAATTTTCACAATTTTTCAAATTTCATACCTCAAGGTCTTCCTGGAGAACGTTATCCGTGACGCTGTCACCTACACCGAGCATGCCAAGCGAAAGACTGTCACCGCCATGGACGTCGTCTATGCTTTGAAACGTCAAGGCCGTACCCTTTACGGTTTTGGTGGTTAGTTCCGCCGATGTTGACCGTGTGAACGCTCCAAATTTAAGCCTTTTTCAATCATTAAATCTACTCAGTTGGTCAAACTAACGTGGAAAAATGTATGCTTGCCGGCGAAGTTAAACTTTTTCATGAAAGTTTCTTTCAGCACTCGCAATACTGTACTTTGTAACGCCTTGCGGATAGCCACACTTTGAGGATCTTGGCAATTTAAATAGATAAAGATAATATTATATTACAAACGGAAATATGCCAGGTTTTAATGTCATGAATTTTTTTCGCCTATCTTATGTGAAATCCCTCAGTTATCTCAGTTGCACTTCTTATGCATTACCACAGTCTGCTTATAGATAAAAAATTGGTTTTTTAGTCAGGCAAATTGGCTGGTAATTATCTGACTGTGTTTCAACGAACAGTTTTTAAAAAAATTAATGCAGGTTTAAGTAGCTTCCCTGTTTTTTTACATTTACGGAATTTCCCGCTTTTCTAGTGCCGTAGCAGGTCTTTTAATCCTATAGACTGTAAATTATCTTAATTTGAAGCAGAGCATTTTCTTCAATGCTGTAAATCTTTAGGAGAGGCGACCTGAACTGATTTTGACGAAAATGGATTTTTTCGTAAATGTATTAGATTTCGTGAGTTATAGAATTTACTGTATGCGCGATTACATAGGCTTTCTTAAAATTTAGCATTGTGCCACCCGTAGTTCTACAGGATTTTCTCTCTTCCCTCTTGTCAAGGGAGAGGGTTCCAAAATTATTTTCATCCCTAAGGCAATTGGCAATATTTTTAGAACTTCCCTAGGATAGCATGTATGGAAAAAATGTTGTGCTAAGATGAATTATGCCTAAACGACACTAGGTCGGCTCCTGAATAACGAAAACACGGTGGTTGGTGTGAGCAGCGTTTCCTGGTCACAACGTTAGGTGGCTTCCGCTTTAAAATATTTATTTTCGTGTAGAATAAATCCGTTAGGTATTATCTGAATTAAACTCAAAAAGCACACTACCCATATGCAGTTTTCAAAACTGCCGGGTATGTTTGGCGCGAATGCATCCATTTTAAATAAACAAATGGAGAAATCATTTATTACATAATTTACGATATAAGGTACGATTCGGCTATACTTATATCGTACGTAGGTTATTTTGTTTACCTGATCTAAGTCGTCAGACATTTTTTATTTTGAGACACAAATATCAAAGGGCAATAAATATATGCGCATTAATTCGCGACGTGTAGATCCTTCGTTTATTACTATTTATTACATTCGCTAACCCGATGTTTTGTGTAGCCGATCGTATTTTTTCGAAATATTTCCATATGTCTTTCAGTTCCACGAAAGCTGCATCAATCTGAAAGAATAGTTGGACTCCCAGTTAGCGTCCTTCACAAAAACTCCCTAGTACTTGACTTTATGTAACGTTCTCTGGAGACGCAAATACTGCTCTACGAAAACTTAAGTCAGTAAAGTTCTGCAGTCTGCTACTCTCTCTGTTGATCACTAAATGTGAGCTCACAAAGTCTTAGAAAACTTGTGAGTTGTATATACAAATGAGCAAACGTACATGTACACCTTTATGTGGTTATCAACGAAATATATTATGTGTAGCTTTACAAATTACAATGTACTGGTATCTCGTTTAGAATACTTCCAACAGTCATGGTACTTGCAGTCGTCAGTTCAGGGGATTGATTCGATTGGCTTTTAAAGGTTGTTATGCGATAGGTCTCATTACACAAGGGGGTATACATCAATTCTTTTTGAAAAATCATTTTGGATACTGCATTTTCTACCACTTTATCTACAACAAAACCTCATGCAGGTTCCAAAAAAACCTCCAACTAAGCAAATTTTCCAAATCAATAAAAGTTCTTCAAATGTAAGAAAGCAATGAATATAAATGAAGGAACTGCATGCAACGGTCAATTCCAATCTCTTTTGTGTTTCAAATCAAAAATCATCCGATTACACCACTTGTCATTGTGTGGCTGCTAGCTAGGCTTTCGAGTGAACCCCACGACTGAAAGGGTCTCCCCGATGATCGATAAACCTTCATCTGTTAAACTGAAAATGTGGTTACGTGTAGATTGATATGTCACCACGTAGGAATTAACGGGACATAATAATTAAAGCTAACCAATCGAGGAATTTTCTGTGGCTACAAATCCTAAGTTAATATTTAATTTTCGTGATTTTATACAGGTAATATTTGATTATGCTTTCATAAATAATACGGTTAATAAACAATTATCAAAAATATTCTGGCAGCGAGAATGCTAACTTTAATTTCCCAATATAGCTCCAAGATAATACTCGTAGAAGAAATTCGTATAGCGCATGAAGTTTTGCTTTAAGTGACTGTTTTTAACAAAGATGGTCTCAAATGTTACCTTATTTACGATATTTTGATCATTAAGTCACCATTATATAGCAGATTTTGTGAAGCCCACCTAAAATTTCACGTGAATGGACGAATAACATTAATTCTGCTCATGACTAGCACTTTTAACCGATATAAGCCTTTAACAAGCCTGCCTGATAAAATCATGTAACCAATTCACGAATTACTTCACGTTTTCGACAGATCCTCTGCAAATGTCATCCTTGGCAGTTTTGTCCTAGAACCCTCGCATAGCACAATTTGGTAAATGAAAAGGTTGCACGGAAAAATAAAACGGAAACCACAACGGCCATATCTGGTGTATAAGGGATAATTTTAGTGACATTTAAACTTGGATGCGTACCCCGCGAGATTTTAGCCCATAACCTTTTCACCATGGAGTGAAACAATCTACCATAATTCACGGGTGCATAGTATTTTCCTTTGTTACCGAGAATATTAGGCTAGTATGCTGCTTACCTAGCTGTCTACGAAATATTTATGTCTGAGTCAGAAATTAACTGTATAATAATTGTTTTCTTAGTTGATTTTAGAATGCGCATGAAGTCATTATTTGAAAGAAGTTGATTGATGTCGACCTCTGAGAATGACCCAACAAAAAATAAATAGGGCACTTGCCTTCATGCCTTGTGCTTACTTTCTTAAATTATTACGTTGAAAGATTTCAGTGATTAGGTAAGAAAGCATATTAATCACGCCGTGTCTCACACGCAGTTGCATGGTGAAAAGCAATAGGTGAACATAACGGTTTATCGATATATCGAATGCAAATTGCGGTGGGCTTCTCCGTTTGTTTAATCATTTACTAAATAAGCTGACCCTCCTTTTTATTGGACTACACGTCCACTGGCTTGTTCGTTTTCACTTGGTTTATTAATCAGTATATTTGCAGTAAATAGCAACAGTCCCTAAAATTCCCTTTTAACGGTACAGGATGTTTTACTATGCAGAATAGGCAAAAAACGAAATGAAACCTAATTTTTAAAGTCAGCATTTGTGCAATAAAACACTTTCCTTACCTAAGTACTAAGAACATTTCAGTTCACTATTTACCAAAAAAACGTTTTTTGAAGTTAATTTAGTAGTATGTTTGTAGTTATCACAGTAATCCCAGGCGTAAAGTGGCGTTCGTCCATGCGTAATGATTATAGGTGAAAATCAAGACGTATTTCTAACAAATTCAAAATTGTAGAAAATAAGACTGCAAATATTTGCAATAATGCTCGACTGTCTGAAAGAATTGCGTGAATACTTGTTCAGATAGGAAATGGCCGTTTCACGCCGCAATCATATCATTGCATATTTGCGTTCTCGTGGTACAAACAAAGCAGCTACCACACATTATAGGGACTTCCAGCTCCATATAATTAAAAAATATAAGTGTACTAAGGTAAAGAAATTTTATTTAAATGGCGCTCGCAGTTGAACTGGCCACCACTGCAATTTTGAAATGCTAATTTGTAACATTTAAGTCGTCTTTACGAAGCACACAAAGGTATTTTTCAAATTGCTTGGTGTCTTGCTGATGAAATGTCGCTTAAGACACACTTCTGGGTATTACCATTTATAAATTAGTTTTCGCCACATTCGCACAGCTATTTAGTATTCTCTTTCATCCTGTTTGTCAAGTATTGCCCTGCACTGTTTATAATCATCTACAAAGATCGTTTTATCTTATTTCACCTTTCATAGAAGATCACTTAATGAAATGATTAAAACGGTTGATTCATGAACTGCTTACTTTAAACAGGCGCCCTTTTTGAACTGTAGCCATCCGCAGTAACTATTTCGGGTACAAGAGTTTAAGCAATCTTTAATCCTATCCAAGGAATTTCCGGTTATCCGAAATTGTTACAACTTTTGGATGAGGTATTTATTTGGAAAGTGATTAAACTTCTTGGCGATTTCACTGTTTAAAACATCTACTGAAGGTCCTTTATCAATGGTCTTCGTCCAATGTTCATGCTACCCGCAATGGTTATCCCTGATACTTTATACGCCGATGCATGAAACAAAAACGCAACAAAAAGCAGCCAGATAGGTCCAGTCGAGCGGCCAAAACAAATACATGGCGAATCCTCTTTATATAAGGACTGTGCCTCAACTCGTTGAGAGACACTTGCGGAAACACCAAATAAATTTGGTGCACGGACAGATTGTTACGTAGCGCGCCCAGCTTTTACACCCTTACGATAGGGCTGACTACCTTAATAAGAAAGGAGTCATCTACAAAATCCCATGCAAAGGTTGCGATATTATATATTTTGGCCAAACAGGAAGATCCGTGTCAACATGCATCCAATTATTGGCCATGATGAGACGTGAATATTTGTCTGAGGTGGCTATCCATTGCCTCGACAAAGGGCACACCTTTGCGTGGGATAAAACACGCATCTTCGGAGTTTGCCCCTCCAAAAATGACCGAGAACTTCATAAAGACATGTATTCCGACGATTCATGCATCAACCGCCACATACAATTATATGGTATTTATGAACACTTCAAAGAACGGTGTAAATGAGAAAGGCGGTACGACACAGACTAACTGAGACCTCACCTACCAATCAAGTCTCATCCCGTATAACTATTGATTATTTCCACACTTTTGCTATTTTACTTGTTCGTTGCACATTTCCTGTTAGTCCAAAGACGAGCTGGGATATGAGAACCCCAAATTTACTAATAAAATTTACTTTATATCCCAAAGAAAATCTTCTTCTTTCAGCTCATATTTATCTTTAGTCCATGTTTTTTCTGTGAACATAAATACCTAGCATGCAATTAATCGATGAAAAATTTCTATGCAGGTTTTTAACAGCAACAGTTGGTGTTTACATAACCTGTTGATAAGTCACTTTATTAGGGAAATAAGGCTTCCGCCCTTGACCTCCTTATTCATATCAAAAAATTGCAAAAGGGTTCAACTTTAATAATTGTACATACTACAAATGTAGGCTTAACATCAGCGATAGGTGTGACCCAGTTGCAAAGTGCGGCTATAAACTCTATGCTCATTATATGTTTCACATTTAATTTGCAAATGGGAAGCAAGTTTGCGTTTAAAAGTGTTAACGGTATTTGCGAACACCACCTCGGCAGGGAGTTCGTTCCACGCTCTGACGACCCTCTGCGAGAAGACGTTCCGTCGAACGTCTATATGGGCCGGCTTCCTCTGTAGTTTAAAGGAATGACCCCCCAGACAATCCGTCCAAGCCAATTCGAGTGTGCTAGGGCACACTCACGAGCTCGGTAGGTTTGGATGAGGTCACCGTGGAGTTGCCTGCAATTATGAGGAAATAAATCAAGTTAAGCCAATCTGTCTTCACAAGGCAGATGACCATGATTCTTAACCATCGTCTTAGCTGTCGCCTGCACTCGTTTCAGGTGCGGATAATCCTTCTTAAACCAAGGATGCTAGGCCTGGACGACATACTGCAACTGGGATCGAACAGACGCTACGCGCGTTTATCTGAAGAGTTCCTTGTCAATGTGGACGAATTTTCTTCTAATCTAAAGACAGCGTATGTAGCAGAATTTAATGGCACCATAAATTTCGCGAGCGCTCATCAGCCGCTTCCACTCGCTGCATTAACAGAATAACGAATTATAAATTACAGAATTGAATTCATACAGAAAAATCGATCGAAAACATCAAGGTCACTTGAGTTAGCCAAGAGGCAATCAATACAGTAGGAATTCAAACATTCTGGGCAGCAAAAAACGCAGTAAACTGTCTAAGGCAAAAACATCTAAGGCAAAAATGTGGGATGGGGGTGGGTAAACAAGGAGCCGGTGCTACCACGGCAGGGTTAGGTTCACCACATGCTTCAGTTGTTTACATAGGTCAGGTTTAAACCGCCTTATGTATGCTGCCTCCAGGTAGCGTAAGATACGAGTTGTTCGTGCCCGAACAAGTACTCGGACGGATGTTTGAGGGTCAACAGAATGACCCGTATCCAATAGGTGTTCAGTGATAGAAGAACGGGGAGTCCTATTCTCCTGTCTGAATAACCAACTGGGCAAGTGCTCTTTTGCTCTGGCTGCCAATTGCCGTTGTGTTCGTCCTATGTACTTGCATCCGCAAGTTCATGTAAATTGGTAAACAACATTAGAAGTGGCGTACAACGGCAAGGCATCCTTCGCAGTTGGAATCGGAAGGGTCTTTATTGAGTTGCAAAATACAAGCTCAGCTGAAAAATAGGTCCTTTCAATGGTATTGCGTAAACGTCTCATGATGGTTTTTAAGATGTTGTCTCCCTTAAATGGCAGGGAAATGAAAACAGGCTTTTTCGGAGCTGATTGTTCTATAACCTTTAGCCGTAAGGGTTTGCTATTCTTTTCATTAAAATGAGCTGAATAACCACGCTTGATAAGAGTTTCCTTGAGGCTGGAAATTTCTGCATCCAGTGTATCCATTGAGCAGATTTTGCTTGTCCTCTGGAAGAGGGTGCAAACTAAGTTACGTTTCCATTGTAAGGGGACAACACTTAGATAATGCAAATACTACCCTCTCCATGTATTCTTATTGAAAACTCTACGCGTTAAAGAGCAATCTTTCTGCCTAGTCATGTGAACTTCTAAGAAAGAAAACTGGTTTCCACATGACTAGGCAGCTGAGCTTGTATTTGCAACTCGGTAAAGACTCTTCCGATTCCAACTGCAAAGGATGCCTTGCCGTTTTACGCCACTTCTAATGTTGTTTACCAATTTACATGAACTTGCGGATGCAAGTACATAGGACAAACACAACGGCAATTGGCAGCCAGAGCAAATGAGCACTTGCCCATTTGGTTATTCAGACAGGAGAATAGGACTCCCCGTTCTTCTATCACTGAACACCTATTGGATACGGGTCATTCTGTTGACCTTAAAACATCCTTCCGAGTACTTGTTCGGGCACGAACAACTCGTATCTTACGCTTCCTGGAGGCAGCATACATAAGGCGGTTTAAACCTGACCTATGTAAACAACTGGAGCATGTGGTGAACCTAACCCTGCCGTGGTAGCACCGGCTCCTAGTTAACCCACCCCCTTCCCACCTTTTTGCCTTAGATGTTTTTTGCCTTAGACAGTTTACTGCGTTTTTTGCTGCCCAGCATGTTTGAATTCCTACTTTATTGATTGCCTCTTGGCTAACTCAAGTGACCTTGATGTTTTCGATCGATTTTTCTGTATGAATTCAATTCTGTAATTTATCATTCGTTATTCTGTTAATGCAGCGAGTGGAAGCGGCTGATGACCGCTCGCAGAATTTATGGTGCCATTAAATTCGCTACATACGCTGTCTTACACATTGGTACCTGGGAAACGATGTTTCAATTTTCTTCTAATCGCAAACAGCAACTGTATCGCGCGTTCAGCTGCATTTAGACACTGCGAAGATGTTTTAAGCGAGAAGTTTACTAGAACAACGTTTCGATGGTGTAACTTATCGAGGGTGCATTGAGAGGAATCATCATCCTCGTTGGTCCTTCTTATACAGAGTCTTAAAACCACACACTTATTATCAACACATTTATATATTTATATATTAATTACCGGTTTACAGACAATTTTGCCAATTATTTTAAGTGATAAAATCCCTCTTGGGTGCCTTCCAAAGCCTAAAAGTCAGGAAAAAAACCTAAACAACCTCCCTTTTTTGCATTCAGAATTGTTTTTTTAGTTTCGTGATTGCTCAATAGAGGGAGAAATGGGAAGTTTGTTTCACGTGAAAAAATCTGACTTCAAACGTACGATATCAAAGAAAGATATGTGCAGTTATATATAGGGTTGACAATTTAGCAGAAAAAAGTGCAGGACCATAGTGTTCTCAGTCCTGCTTGAGTGTATTGGTTTCAAGAATTTGCACCAGCGTAATGTTTGGCGGCAAACAGTGGCTCGCTGGCGGCTGAAAAATTTACCCATTGCGGGCCGCAGATTTAGCACCATTAACCTCAACATGAGGTCTGGCAGGGTTCAAAGTCCACGAACGCCTTCAGAGTGAAAGAGAGATTCCACCAAGTCAGCAACCAAAATTTGGAAAAAATTGTCCTGAATGTAGGAAACTAGTGACAGCTCTCTTAAACAAAGGAATTCTTTGCTGGGTTTTAATACTTCTGGACAACTTATTCCTTATTCCTTACACCTTGCTATGGCATTTACTGAAAATAATGTACGGTATGTAACTTTGCATGCCATAGGAAGAAATAAAAATTACATCTTGATTATAGGCGAACCGGGAGTGATTTAGTTGCCTTATGGTACTGAGAGGATTAAATATACGGCCGTTAAAATGTTTAAACATTGAAAATAGTCCCTTCTATAATCTATGAAGCCACAAGGGATTGATGTTTATAAGTTCACAATTTTATTGGTAGGACAGGATCCGGTGGTCTGAAGAGAATATTCTCTTAGTGAAGAAGTGCTGGACCTATTCTATTTTCTTCCGTTTGCTAGCACGCAGAAGGCTAAATAGAAGTGAGCAGTATTTGTGAATACACACATATTACATATTATAAATGCTAGTTCTAACCTTGGCAGTCTTACAATGTCTGAGAATAAATCCGGTAGGTTGGCGTGCTTTCGAGACAATCACAGCACAGTGTTTTAACAGATTGAGGCTATTAGCATAGGATATGCCCAGATCCCTAATAACTCCTGGCACATGTATTTCGAGATCGCCTTTGCTAAGTTCAGGCTGATGATCGTCGCCAAGAACCATAACATTACATTTGTGCAAAAGCTTTTAAGAGCAAGCTTAAGAAGGCTGACTGGGATCTCATCTAGTGCTGGAGTATGAAACTGACGAAAACGAAGAATGGCTACAGTCACGACCCAAAGCGTGACACTTGTGGTTTTTAGGACGGCACCCGTCCAAACCCGGGTAGTCGGAATAGCAGTGACCAAGTTCTCACAAAACGTTCTGGATAGGAACGCATTGAAGCTATCAGTGGTCAACTTAGCGTCACCTATGTGGTTCCCTAAGGCGTCCTGAAGTATCGGGTGCTGCGCTTTTCTCTGCACTTTGACTGCACGTGAAATGTTTCGCAACATTTAGCGAAGGGTTTAAATCCATAGGAAATATTCCCCCTTCTTCGGCAAAGAATATGTACCAGATTTCGTTTCCATTGTAATGGCTCAAAACTATTAAAGTGTAATTATTGACCTTTCCAGGTATTTTTGTGGATACCAGATCATCGTACTGAATCATCCTCCTCTCTAGACATGAGCACGTAGAAAAAAAGCAGGTTGCACATAAATACCACTTCCTCTTCAGCGACTACTGTACTTTACCTACGCGTTTAGTAGTTTGTGTTGTTTTCTTACTCAGCAATATATGATACATGCGGAACGACTGGT